>BQNB010022884.1:4756-40662 GCA_026074375.1 Tanacetum coccineum | reverse complement strand
GATTTTTGGATTTTTTATGAATTTTTAAAGATTAAAAAACTAATTAAAACTAAGAAAATAGAAAAAGACAAAAAATAAAAGTTATAAAAATTCTGAAAAAATAAAATTAAATAAAGAAAAAGTTAACAATTCTAAAAATATAAAAATGCCCAAATTTTACTGTTTATATAAAAAGTAATTAAACTAATTAGATTTTAACCTAAATTAATTATTTAAATTAAATAAACTAACTGCTGTTAACTACTAGGGACTAACAGTGAAATGGGATAAGGACAAACGGGGTAACAGGCTAACTAACCACAGGGACTAACAATGGTAATTATGAAAGAGAAAATTACACAAATGGTCCCTGAAGTGGACCCCGATTGCAAGGTGGGTCCAAAGTGCTTATTAGCAAAAAGCTAAAGAAGCAAAGTTGTAAAGGGGACTTAGGAGAACATTTTTCATAAAAGGAGTATAAGCTGTAGTGGACTAAATAAGCTAAAAATGTGAGCTTTTGGGCTGACAGAAACTTATTAAGCTTATGAGCTTATTTGCTTTTTCTTTGAAGTTTAAGCTACAAAAGAAGCTAGAAAACTATAGGAATAAGTTACTAAGGCAAGGGAGTCCTAATGATAAGCTAAGGATACCTAAAATAAGCCCTAAGATAAGCTGAATTTAAATAAGCTATATCTAACAGTTTTATAAAAAGAGAAAAAGGCCTACTTTAAGGTTATATTAAGCTATATAAATAAGCTATCTAATAGAAATAAGCTGCTGAACCTAAAAGAACTACTTATAAGCTATGCTAAAAGGCACTAAGAACCTATAGCTTAATATAAAATAAGCTAGAAAAGGGGGCTTAGATTTGGTGCTCAGCACCAGGGGAGGTACAAACAGGCCTTAAGGGGCTTTTTGAGCTTGTGCAATAAGCTCTAAAGAGCTTATTGGCCAAAACTAAATACAAACAGATTAAAAGGGGTGGCTAGTGAGCTTATATTCAAAAGATGAGCCAATGAAGACAACTTAAACCTGCTGAATGATGGGCTTGAAAATGGGTATTTTCAAAAACACAAATGCACACATACTCTCTTGGCTTATGCTGCCAAACCAAAGACAGAACAAAGGGGTAGTTTATTTGGCTAGAAACAACACCAAAGAGCACAAACTCAATGTGCTTAAGCTGCTTATGCAGCTTGGGCCTTTAAGCTCAATTTTACTTATTCAAATTTTGACAGAAACCACAAAGGACTTAAAAACTTATTTTAAAACTAAAGGTAGTAATTTAAATGGCTTAGTTAACCCTACACACTCAGCCAAAAGTGGCTGAGTGCACTTGACCCATGCACAACCCCATATGACCCATTTTGGGTCAAAACCAAACACCCCCTTAAATATATAAAATCGGTTTTTTAACTGAATTTTGGTGAAATAAAGGTAAGAAAAGGGTGTATAAGGGGTACTTAATCACTTTAACACACTCTTAAACAATTTAAACAAGATTTAAAAAGCTTAAATCATACTTGAAATTTCGACAATGGCACTTTTCTCAAAAACTCTCAACTTTTATTTAAACTGAAAGAGGTTACAACATAAAGCTTTAAAATGACTGAGTTACACTTAAATGATTAAAAGAAAGACTTGGAATTTAAAATTAAGCTAAAAAAAAACATAAAAATGGTGTTTGCTCTCTTTTTCTTTTATAGCAGCTCAAAGCTTTGTCTTTGGTCTTGGGTTGTGCTAGCTGTGTGAGTAGGACACTCCCCAAGCAATCCTAACCCTTGGTTTGTTCTTGTCTTCATCTCACCATTGAAAGGGTTTTCGGGGTTGAGTGAACTTGCCAGGGGAGAGGGTATAGGGGTAATGGGTAAGTGGGAATTGGTGTGGAGGGTACTTGGGAGGTGGTTTGAGCTTGAAAACCATGGGGAATGGCTTAAGACTTTTAATAAGAAAAATTAGTTAGCAGATTAAATTTAACTCTGCAATAAGCTAAATGAAAACAAATTTAATTAGAACTTGCCATGCATTAATTAGAAGTTTACAAAAGGAAAGTGAAAATTGCTTTTACAACTTTTTAAAGTAAAAATTAAGAATACATAAGACATGATTAGTACACTACTGATTTGGCGATTTATTACAAAATAAAGGATGAAGTTAGTGAGGCTTGGGTCTTTTTGACTTTGTTGACTTTCTTTGACCTTGAGCTCGTTTGTGTTAGTTTTGTGAGGGAAAGGCTTCACTTGTGATTCTTTGGTGAGTTAAAACTCACATTATATCCCCCCCCCCCCCCCCCCCCCCCTCCCCCCACCCCCCCCCCCCCATAGCCATCCAAATCCTTGTACCCTTTTTAATAAAACTTCAGCCCTCGATTGCTCTTGTACTTGGATTGCCACATAGGATTTCTAAGGTTGTATATGAAGTGGGGGAAGGTGAGGGTGAGCTGGTAAGGGTACTTGGGAGGTGGTTTTGGGAGAAAAACCATGGGGAATGGGCGGTTTGGGGTTTGGCGGGAAATGGTGTTGGTACAGTTATGGTTGCCTGGTTTAAAAGATAAGTTTGGAAAAGATGCAACTTTAGCCCTCCATCTCTTTCTCTCTTTCTATTTCATTTTAGCCCGATTTTAGTTATAAAGAAAGTTTAGAAAGTGACATAACTGGTCCTTGTGGCTTATAACAAAAGAAGTAAAAGGAGGTTTTGGGTATTTGCAAATTTGGTCCCTGTGTGCTACAACTCCCTTCCCCACGGACAATCAAAGAGGTCCAAAGCCTCAATGGGAAGTTAACTAGTCTGAACAGTTTCCTCTCCAAGTCAGCTGAAAAGTCCTTGCCACTATTTAAAACCTTGAAGAAGTGCATTAAAAAGAGTGACTTCCATTGGACTCCAGAAGCGGAACAAGCCTTCACGCAGCTAAAACAGCACTTGTCGGAGTTACCCCTGCTGGTAGCACCAAAACCTAAGGAAGAATTGATTGTATACTTGGCCGCCTCTCATGGAGCTATTAGCGCGGTCTTGATGACCGAAAGAGACACGGTTCAGACGCCAGTCTACTTCGTAAGCCGCGCTTTACAGGGTCCCGAACTAAACTATTCCCCAATGGAAAAGTTAGTCCTATCATTGGTTTTCACCGCTAAAAGATTGCGGAGGTATTTCCAAGCACATCCCATTGTAGTTATTACTGACCAACCCATCAAGCAGATAATGTCGCGTCCCGACGTGGCAGGAAGGTTACAAAAATGGAGCGTCATGCTAGGAGAACACAATATCACCTACCGGCCAAGGACGTCTGTGAAAGGACAGATCCTAGCAGATTTCCTCGTAGAAAAACCGGAAGAGAACTTGCCAGAGACACCAGCGACGGATATTCCGCAAGAGCCGTGGACACTATTCACGGATGGATCATCATGTATAGATGGATCCGGGGCCGGGTTAATACTGACAAGCCCGGAAGGAACGGAGTTCACCTACGCGCTAAGATTTCAGTTTACAGCCTCTAACAACGAAGCAGAGTATGAGGCACTGATAGCTGGCCTCCGGATTGCAGCGGAGATGGGAGTACGCAATGTGCGCGTAAGTGTAGACTCTAAGTTGGTAGCAAACCAGGTCCTAGGGGCGTACGTCGCTAAAGAACAAAATATGATCAAATACTTGGAGAAGGTCAAAAGTCTGGTCAGCGGCTTCGTTAGCTTTTCTATAAGCCAAGTACCACGAAGCAAAAACAAGAAAGCAGATGCCCTGAGTAAAATTACGTCAACCAGCTTTGCACATTTATCTAAACAGGTCTTGGTTGAGATACTCAAAGAAAAATATATACACGGGGAAGAAATAGCCACGGTAGTAGAAGAAGAGGAAACAACATGGATGACCCCGTTAATAGATTACCTGAAAGACGGGAATCTTCCTGGTGACAGAAAGGAGGCAAGAAAACTCCGCATAAAGGCCAGACAATACGAATTGTTGGAAGTGATTCTCTACAAGCGGTCATTTCTGAAACCATGGCTACGGTGTTTCGGACCACTTCAAGCGGATTATGTGATCCGAGAAATCCATGAGGGGTCGTGCAGTATGTACGCAGGACCGCGGTCGGTATTAGCCAAGGCTATGCGGCTGGGATATTATTGGCCAACAATGCTCCGGGACGCACGAGAAATGATACGTACATGCAAGGATTGTCAAATACATCGACCTGTGCCAAGAAACCCTCAACATCCGCTAACCCCAATCGCGGCCCCATGGCCGTTCTACAAATGGGGAATTGATATAGCTGGTCCTTTCCTGGAAGGATCAGGTAAAGTCAAATTTTTAATAGTCGTAATGGATTATTTCACGAAATGGATAGAAGCAAAAGCCGTGGCGACAATCACAGGAAATCAGGTGAAAAAATTCGTGTGGGACAACATCGTATGCCGCTTTGGTCTCCCAGGAGAAATAATCTCGGACAACGGCAAGCAGTTCAGCGACAACCCATTTAAGGATTGGTGTGACAAATTGAATATCACACAGCGATTCGCCTTAGTGAAACACCCGCAGTCTAATGGACTCGTAGAGAGGGCAAACCGGAGCTTGGGTGAAGGAATCAAGGCACGCCTGGGCGAAGGAAACAAGAATTAGGTAGAGGAACTCCCTCATGTCCTGTGGGCCCATCGCACGATGATTAAGTCAAGTCATGGTGATACACCTTTTTCCCTGACCTATGGGACGGAAGCCGTCATACCTGCGGAAATCAGAATGCCCACCTACCGCACCGCGGCAGTAGACACTGTACATAATGATGAAGAGCTACGGCTAAATTTGGATCTACTGGAAGAAAAGCGGGAGCGCGCAGCAATCTGTGAGGCCAAGGCCAAAATGAAGATGACAAAGTATTACAATGCTAGGGTCCGCGGTGTTGCTTTTAGACCTGGAGACTTTGTTTATCGCAGCAATGACGCAAGTCATGCGGCAGCCGGTGGAAAGCTTGGACCAAAGTGGGAAGGTCCTTATGAGGTCACGGAAGCACTAGGTGATGGAGCATATAAGCTAAGGACTATGGGAGGCGCGGACCTACCGCGGACATGGAACGTTGCCAATCTGAAGAAATGCTACCTCTAGGCTGCAGCACATGCATGGATGAACCCTCATTGTCGTTAGGACCCCTAATAAAAGTAATCCATGTATCTTTTAACTTTTTGTTCTTAAGGTATTAATAAAACTCCGCAGGGCTTAGCTAACCCTGCGATTTCTCTATTTTAAAAATTTTCCATGTTACGATCATTCCATGAATGCATGATATTGTGATTATCTCCGGATGTTTATAGGATAAGTACCCTAATAATTGCTTGCCGCGTAAGAGGGTTGCAACCCCAGTGGCCACGGATTCTGTATCTTTAATCTGTGTACCTAAGACGTTAGGCGCATAAAGAAAGACTCCCAGGGAGCACGCAAGTCACTAAACGTGCCATATATATATACATCAATGATAATTAAAATTATCCACTTACAAAAAATTGTTGCCCACGGACATCCATGGGAATATTACATTAAAAGACTAAATATCAAAGTGCCACAGGCGGCACTACGGCTCAAGGCCAATCCAAATTGTACATGGGCGGCAGAGACTTGGATCTAATCAACCGGGGGGATGCCTCATCTTCCGTTGTCTCTGTCCGTGTAGAAGCATTTGTCAACAGAATAGCAAGACCCTGAGGAGCAACAGTATGTACTGACACCGGAATACCGTCAGACCTAGGGTGATACGCGGACCCGATCCCATAAGTGCGACATACAACCCGTTACTTCTTCTTCTTCTCAGCACGACTTACGTTTGCCATAATGGCGTCTTCCAACAGCATTTCTTCTTTAAAAGCCTATGGATCTATGGGATCACGTACCTCCGGATACACAGGGATATTTAGCTGGGAGGAACTAGGACGAAGCTCGCAGATCCACTGAGGAGTTTCTTCCCCAACATCACTCTCCAAGTGTAAGGATGCCATAATCAAATCTATGGGGGCGTCCTTAAGTTTCTCTGGATGATCAATCAGAGGATATTCTAAGTCTTTTAGGGCATGAAGGGCCGCAACATATTTGGCGTCGGCCTCAGGGTTGTACGCCTCAATCACCTCTAAATCCAACTGGGCCTTCTCATGCTCTACCCCATGTTTAAGTCCCTCGCTCATGCCTTTAGCAATCCCAGTGGACACGACATTAGCAAACGCCTGCCTCAGGTCGGTGGACTCCGCACATTTCATTACGGCTAGGCATAGACCGTGTCCGATAACCCATTGGCGGCCTGCGATGGTTGTAAGCATATGAGGATACAACTCCTCGTCAAAGTCTACGCTTAGCGCATCCAGACGTGCATCTATTTTCGCACAACGCCGCTCCACTTTGTCATCCTCACGCTTCTTAAACTCTTCAAAAGCGGCCTTTATTTGTTCCTCACCCGTAACCTGAGCTTGAAGGGTAGACACCTGCTGAAACAGTTGTTTATTATTTACTTGAAGGTCTAAAAATTTAGCGCGGAGGCTCTCCAACTCTCTGGTTAATTCCGCACTATTAGCCTTAACGGCCTTCTTCATGTCAACCTCGGCCTCCAACGGGGTCTCTAGATTCCTGGTTTGATTACGGAGGCCCTGCACTTCCTGATCCAGTTTCTTTATCTCCTCCTCTCGCACATGGATCCTCTGATCTCGCTTGGCTACCTTTTCTTTGGCTGTCATCAGCAGTCGGACCAATTGTTCAAACCTTAATCGCAGCTGGGAACCCATAGCCACTTGCAGTGCCAGATTTACGTTGTACTGGTTTAAGAATTCCTCATTAGGCAAGTGGTGCAGCTTCGAAAAATACCCTGACGGCACCATATGATCCACCACGTCCTGGCATGCACTGGGGGTGTCAAAGCGGCAGCTGTTGGTTATACCCCATCCCGGCTAATATATACCGCCTGGCGACCCAGCAAAGGATGTAAAGGAGGAAGACTTCTCAGAATCTCTCCCTTAGAAGACCTGCATTAAGGACGCGAAACATATGAACTATTAGCATACACAATAAAAAAACGAAGCGAATGGAATATACTTTGTTAGCATACTTCAAAGAGATCGTGGAATGAATCACTTACTCAGCAATATCTTGTGCCGAGGCTGGCTGTGGCTCCGCGAAAGATAACGGGTCCGGATCAATAGTACCAGCAGGATTCCCCTGCGAGGCAGGCGCAGACAAGGTGGAGCCTGCCTCCAATCCTGTTGAAGGTACTCGATGCTGGGCGGGAGACATCAAAATCTTTCCTCAATACCTTCGGCTGGGCGTTCGCATTCGCCCCATCATTCACCCTCTTGCGGCGCCTTTTGCTCACAAGGGGTACATCGGCGGCATCTTCCTCCTCTATGACTATATTTGGAGCGACCCCCGTGGTCGACGCATGTCCGGTAGGAGGAACTTCGGAGGCCCTTGTCTCCAAGACTTGGTCTTCCGTTTCGTCACCCTCATTAATTGGTTGCGAGGGGTTTTCATCAGAAAAGTCCAGGGGCGACCTCTCTATGGTGGTTGGTGTCCCGGAAGACTCTGTGGCTGCGGCCGGCTCTCTCATATCTATCACCCGGTTTGCGGTGACTGTCAACAGCGGCACCTCATGAGCAGCACGAGGACAGGTGCCGGTCTTTACTTTGGCAAGATTTGGGGCACTAATCAAATTGAACAAATCCATCTCTGCAATTAAACACGCGCTGTTAGCATATCTTTTTACATATACAAGTAACTCAAGAAAAATATATCAAACACCCACCCCGGCCATCGTCATACAGGAATGTGGGATACACATCGTCTCCCAGGTAGTATCTCCGGCTCAATCCTACTAAACATAGCAGGGCTTCTGGCTGTTTTTAGATTGGGGTACTGCGTGTGTCCAACCTCGCTACGTCTTCTACGGAATAAGATCCCTCCGCTGGCTTCTCATCCTTTGGAGCACTTTCACGTCAGTCAACGACGGTAGGAAATACTCTCTCATCCACCCAAAAGAAACGGTTGTTCTAGTTTTTTAGGGAATCTAAGGGTTTGGTATAACATTGAGGGGTGTTTTTTCCTGGGCGTTTGCTAAAGGACATCTACCCAGTATTAAAGGACAGAATGTAGAACACACGAAACAGAATTACGGACGGAATTACGTTTAAGACGCGATAGTGGATTTCGAAATGACTTACTTTGGACGCGCCTATAACTGACAGTTGTGACAAATGAATTTGATAATACCAGAGGATATCGAAGATGAATTGTGATATAGGGATACGAAAATTAGCAAACTCAAAAAATTTGGTGTATACACCGATCTTGTCCTCCGGAAAGTCCACGATCTTGTCTCCTGGAGCTAAATTCAGATTTCATCATAGGTTTAGCTATAAGCGTCTGTTTGAAATACTTTTAAGATTTCTAAGACATAGCTTCCCACTTAGCGTAAATACATTCGCTCTAGTGGATCTAGATTCATATATATATAAGAATCCGTATTTGCATTACTCTATCATTTGATAGCAGCCGGATATCATCCGTAATGCAAACATAGTACTCATGTAATACTTATTCAAATGGTCCCCACTTGAATTACTGGTATATCTCATTAACCTGACTATAAGTTCTAAATCAGGTCAGCCGCACGTCATAAAACACCTAAGATGCCCAATATTCTTTGAGTATTCAAATTAGGCAACACCTTTAGATTAAAAGATATCATTGAATTCTAGCTAGGCCGGAATCCCCCACATTGAACCTCTCAAAAATATTGTCCTTATTATGTTTTTGACTTTAAAACAAATCCATATTGGTTCACATGACCTTAGTTTCAAGAACCATATTCAACAACTAATAAAGTTCATGTCAAATCTTGACTCCAACATGTCATTAGTGGATTTGTTTATCTTATTATCATTTCTAGTGATAATTAATTATACCATCTATGTATAAACAAAAAAAATACATATATACTATTGATCGCAAATACATCCATTAATTTCAAATCCACATTCTTACATGATATGGTAAAAATTGATGTCCTTGTTTGGGAGCTTTCCTTGAGTCATATAATGACTTAACAAGCCTACAAACTTTGCTCTCTAATCCAGGAGCCACGAAACCTTCAAATTGGTTCATATATAGTACATATTCTAAATCCCCGTTTAGAAATGTTATTTTCATATTGTAACACCCCCAAAATCAGGTCGCAGCGGAAAGGTAACAATGGGGTGCTACGTCAAAGTACAAAAATCAAGATATAGAAAACGACCTTAAATGGACGTTAAAAATAAGTTTCATTCGATGTCATTACAAAAGATCAGAGTTTTCACGTTAGGTCTCATAGTTTTATTAAAAAGACATTAAGATTTTATAAGACAAAAGTTTCATTGAATTTAAGAAATCAGAATCCCTCTAATAGATTCAGTCACCGGCTCCCATCCAGCTTTATTACCATCAGCAACTGAGATTAAAAACATGCTAAAACGTCAACAAAAATTGTTGAGTAGTTCATTGGTTATCAGGAATAGCGTGGACCATAGATTTAAGTAAGTTAGATTATGAATCTCATTCAACTAGTCCAACACATTGTATTATTGCCTAATGACTCATGGACACCGAACCTTAACGTAATAAACTGTAAACAAAACAGTACTCGAGGTTTGTGACCCAACCGGATTACAGATTTACAAAAAAACATCCTACGAATTTTTCTTCATACAGATGTTGCAAACATCCTACGAATTTTCTTTAAATGTTAAATGACTTCATTGGTCAACTAGAAACCACAGCCCCAGACGGGATGGTCAGTCCCGATAGGAATCTATCCACTAAAAATCGAGCGTATACCCAGCAGGTATTTAACGGTTCATGATAAAAGGGGACTTAAATGGCAATACGGTAACTTAGGCAATAATGTAATCAGGAAATAGCATACAGTTTTGAAAACACTTGTGTCCAAAGAAATCAAGCATGTAATCTCCCCCGTATTTAATAAAGCAAGTAGTAGAAAAAGGGGCTACTCGAACTCAACCTTGAGTGAATGGTAATCAACTAGTATTCTCAATAGAAAAAGCGTCACGCTTACGATCGATGCAAAACCTAATCCAATTAAGGTCGATTAAGTACTAAACACTTGATTATTTATGGTCGTATAGCTCATCATACTATCGTTCGGCTATCATAAATTAAGAGGTCATGTAGTGACGTAATGAGGAGCTAGAACACTTTAATCGTAAATCTAACATAACTCGTCGATACGCACCCCGAAGAGGCCTCATTATGGAACTCATTTGTAATATAGTACTTGATTAACCTAAATTACCATTATGGTCGTATATAGTTCAATCAACTTCTAATTGTTTTGGAAAATTTGTGTTTAATAACTTAAAAGTTTAGATTTCCGTTGTAGTAAAACTGGTGTACTTTTGCGTTTTAAGTCGATTTTGACGTTTCTTATGCCACGCTTTAGTATTAGGATGAGTTATTCATAATTTGCATTTTTCTAATTTCGACCACTATGATGTAACAGTATTTTTACTGTTCACACACAAGTTATTAAAGTTATTTTTATAGTTTTAATTATCGTAAACACCCCGTAAAGTCATTTTTATTCGTTATAGCTCCGTTTTTAGCGATTCTTTCCAACACGTTCTCGTAATTGAAAGTTATACTTATTTATGAGGTTTACAAAAATAATTATTTTTGTCATGAACAGTAACTTTTATAAAAATAGTTTTATAAAAGTATTAATTGTCGTAAACTCGCGGAAATCATAATATCGTTCGTTATTATTGAAAATTTACGATTCTTTCATTTTGGAATCCTAATGAATATGTTATAATTTGTTAAAAATATCAAACTTTTGTTTGAATAATTTTTATAAAAAATTTTTTATATAAAAATTCCTTTTATTAAATCAGTTTATTTATCGTATAAACTTGTTTATACGTAACTTTTTCGTTATTATCCGTTTGACAAGTTTCTTACCTTTTCGGAATTGTATTGAGATGTCATTATCTTATAAAATATTAAATAAAATGTGTTTTTCAACTCTTTTGGAAAGAAGGTTTGGGTGACCTTATTAAGTTCCATTTTTAACCTTGTTTTTTTATTTACACTTTATAACTTTACAACAAGGCCTTATTTTATATTTATGTCATAAGTGTTACTTATAATAAGAGTCATTTGTCCATAATATCCTCTTATGTCCAAATTACCAGAAAGTCCATATTAAGCTCTTGTTAATCCGCTTAACTTTATAAGTAACCTTTTTACTCCAAGTTTTACTTAGCCATTTTTACATATAAACCATAAGTGTACAGGGTATTTCTTCCAACATAAACTTAATTTTAGTGTTCAGTAAACATGATTAAAAGTCCTATAATAACATTAATATGTCATTGCCTTTCTTTTACTTGTAACATTATTATGTTGTAACTTTATAACACTAATTAAGTACAACAATCACAGTTTTCCATGGCTTAACCAAGAGTGTAAATCACTTATGTGTCTATTTTTAAACATGATGTCAATATACATTCATTAATATATATTAAAGTGGACCAATATATGATGATAACAAGTAAAAACTCCTTTTTACATGATCAAAATCCTAAATGGTGATTCAAGCTATAATAGAACTAACATATGCATATAATGAAAATTGTAAGAACATAAAGAGTTCAAGATGACCTTATGGTGAATGAAGATGATGACTAACACAATCTAAACCCTTGTTTAGACTAGAAACCAAAGCTTGCCCAATATTAACCCTAGTTTTCCAAGTGAAAACCCTAACTTCTCTTTTCTTGATTAATGCTTGAAAATGGTTAGCCAATGCTTGCAAATGCCTTAAAATATCTTAGGAAGGATGTATGTAGGTGTGTATGGGTTGTAGATAATTTAGTATGGATTTATTTTATGGGGTTGTTTGTGCCGTGAGCTTGGAGGAGCAAAAAGGGAGGGATGGTTTGATTTTTGCTAAGTGTTTTGGTGTTGTATGAGTTCCTATCTCTAGTATGCATGTATATATGGTAAGTCTTGGTCAAAAGATTGCAATAGTTGGTCATTGGACAACTTCATGGTCTTAAGGAAGAAAAATAGTCAAAAAGGGAACAAGTTATGGCTTGGTTTAATTAGCTAGGAGATGTACAAAGCCACTTGGAAGATTTTTCTTGTATTTCTTGTATACATTGCAACAATTTCGTCCCATGTATGATATATATGATATATTTTTGTAACTTTTATGTATTGGGTATAAATGTTGGTATTTGTTGAAGCGTAGAAAAGTTTTGGTGGTTCCGGGTATGCCTAAACGTATTTTATTGCGAAACGAAATCACTTTACGCAATCAATAAAAATAAAATATATAAGTTAATTATTACTTTCGTAAAATAATATAACGTTTGCTTGATGAAAACTTTAATTTGTTTGGTGTCCGTTTACGTTGATTGTTAATTTTTAGCTTACGCGATTTTACGTAACAATTAAAATTAAAAACAAACGTGTATGAGAAAAAAAATAATAGTGAATTAAATGACGTCGTTCATTGATCAAAAAAATACGAATTGTTACACATATCCATTTGATGAACTTCTAATTTTCTTAATGCGGCAATAGCAAGTACCATTCTAATCGAGGTTATTCGCGTAACAGGCAAATAAGTATCAAAGAAATCTAGACCTTCGCTTTGTCTAAATTCTTTGACCACCAATCTTGCTTTGTACTTGATAATGGTGCCATCGGCTTTCATCTTCTTCTTGAAGATCCATTTATAGCCTAGTGGTTTACAACTCGAAAGTAAACTCACGAGCTCCTAAGTATGTTTTTTGTAAAATAGAATCTATTTCACTTTTAATGGCTTCATTTCATTGAGCCATTCTGAGGATGTTACCGCTTCTCGATAAGAAGTAGGTTCATTTTCTACCATAAAAGAAACAAAATCGGGTCCAAACGATTTCTCGATTCTTGCCCTTTTGCTTCTTCTAGGTTCAACCTCTTCTTCCTTGGGTTGATCTTATCTATCATCTTGGAGATCATTTTCATCCCATTGTCTCTAATCTTGGACAACTTCATCATCTATTCTAGACGATCTTCCAATTTCCTTCGTTAACAAGGAAATATATTTTCAAAGAAGGAAGCACTTATTTATTCCATTATCATATCCTTATGTATATCAACATACACAAAGAAACCATAAGCACTACTGTTATGAGCATATACTAAGAATATGCAATTCACAGTTTTAGGTCAAATCTTTTGAAATACGGATATCTTAGCTAGATATCCCCCAACATTTGTAAATACTTATAAGATAGTCTTCTTCTCATCCATACTCCATAAGAATTATCTTATTTTCTTTACAAGGGATCTTATCTAAAAGATAAGTAGCCGATATAATCGTTTTCCCCCACATGCCATGGCTTAACCAGGACTTAAGAACATGGCATTAACCATATCTTCTAAGGCACGATTCTTTTCTTTCAACAATTCTCTTGTTGGAGTATCAAGAGTAATAAATTTATGTCTTATTCTAAGTTTAGCACATAAATTTAGAAATGGAAACACATATTCACCTCCGATATGACTTCGAACCACATTGTTTTCGATTTATATAGAACAATCTTGTCTATATAGAATAATCTTATTTTCGATAATAAGTTGATTCTCAACTTATTTATATAGAACAATCTTGTCTATATCCTTACTCTCAAGTAAGTATAAATAGCAATATTCTGTTTAATCATATAGTGTTTCTTAACAAAAACGATTGTTTAAAACGCTAATGTTTTGTAAGATTCGTTATACAAAACCACTTTAAAGGAAGTCTTTTGACTAAGCAATTAAACAGTATCGCCTATTACATAATGTTTTTAACAAAAAACACATATGTAATTTGATGTTGTCATTTCAAATTTTGGTGATTCTTGTTAGATCTGTTTCCATGATCTATTTCTATAATGAATCAAAGGTTTCAATAGATCTCTCTTTGGGTAGTATCTCCCAATATCTCTTTAATATCTCTTTATCTCTTTATGTGATTCATGAGTTTAGGGTGATAATACTGTTCACTATGACAATAATGTTCTTCATAACAATTATTCCTGCAATACCAACATTTCCAATTATGATAACTTGTATTTAACTATTACATTTCAAACCTATGAATTTCACTCAACCTTTGTGTTGACCTTTTTTAGCATGTTTATCTCAGGTAATTAAGCAAGTTGCGGTACGGAGTGGCATGGACTCGAAGGTGGCTGAACTGTTATCATTCAAACATGATGTTTTAGATTTTGGGACCTGCATTTTGTAAAAACTCTGATTATAATGAATGATAACTAAATTTTTCCAACAACGTCTCTTTTAAAGTTGTTTTCTAGGATTATGATTGTTGTATCCATGAAGTAATACCCCAGATTATCTTCCGCTGCTATATTGTAAAATGGGGGTGTTACATTTTTCCACCTGACAGATCAAACACAAACAATTAAATAAAATGTTATAAACCGGTATCCAAGAAATTCAATCCTGATTTCTATAACTTTGTACCAGATCTGCTTCAAAGAAACTCAATCATGGTTTGAATGAATCAATAGATCAGTTTAATAGAAACTCAATCTTGGTTTCAAAATAAACTGAACTTGAACAACTGCTTTTAAAAATTGTTATAGATCTATAATTCCAAGTCTGTAAGTTAAAATCTGTTTAATTAAAACTGATTTCCAAAGAAACTCAATCTTGGTTTCGATAGAAAACTGTTTATAAATATAAAATCTGTTAATAATAATTAATCGGATTTAACAAAAGTGTTTTTTATTTCTGTTACACATAATCTGTTTTAAGACTGTAGGAAAACATGTACACTTTTATTAAAATAAAATCAGATTACAATTAATAATAATTAACAGAAATTAAATGACAGAAAGTAAAACAGACATAATGGGGTAGAAGCGGAAGACGGACACTATGAACAATAAATAAATAAAGCAGTACCCTTAAAATAGATTCGCCGTTTGTCTCCCAGGGTACAACGTTTAAAGCTGTTGTACAGCTGGACCTGACAAACCTGCCTGAAATATCATGAAAAATCTTGTGTGTTTCTGATCGAAGGATGCTGAAATTCGACAGCAGGAGAGCTCCATCTTTTTTGGATGATTAAACTGAATGAGGCTATGGCTATATTTATATTGAAAAAATTATCTTGTCCTCCAAGATAATATATCTTCTATAATTATACAGATCAGTTATTAAGAAAACTGATTTGTATATCTTTTGTCACACGAAAAATATATCTGCCATAATTTTACAAATCAATTAAAAAGAAACCCGATTTGTTATTTTTATCACACAAAAATATTCTGTACAAACTTATTTAATAAGTTTAAATCTATTCCTAAAATAGATTTACAGAATTAATCTATTCCTAAATAGATTTACATAATTTGTGTTTCACGTGTCCCACTTTGAGACACGATATCTCATTCATATTAACTCCATTTTGGATATACTTTAGCTCGTTGCCAACTCTCTTCAAGGAGAACGCAAAATACAAGATAATATAAATATATATAACATATACATATATTTAAATAATGTCCAAAGTTTGCAAAAACACATTTTGCCAAACTATTTTTCCAACAATTACGTACCCAAACGGGACAATCGATAAAGCTTTTTGATATTTTATGGCATAGAGCCTTTTATGAATAACAAAATTCACTTTTTAGAATGATTCAACATACCATAACAAATTTAGGTTCTCAAACGTACTTACCACTTCATTCGAGTCCGCCACTTCATAATTTTAGTATCCATGGGGTTGGCACCATGGATAAGAAATAATTAAGAAGTTAATTGGTAAATTAAAAAAAATTATCATAATATTTTTCCACATAAATAATTATGAAGCTAGATAGAAGCACACCTTTGATCAATTGGAGCTAGTCATGTTGGACATTTTCACATATCGAAAGGCAAGTTGCAACCAACCCAATTCCATCAAATGCTGATAATCGTGAAGGCCTAAGCCTATCATTAGGAACTTCCAATGTTGGAAGATAAGCTTGAAGCTATCTGTCACCTGTGTTGATCATGAGAGTCAAGCTCATGATGTTTTGTTGGCGAGACAAAATAAGTTCACTCATAGTTTCCCTACTTAATAAATGGAAATTGTATCTGACCCTTTTGGCATTTCCTCCATCTCGAGACACGAAATGTACTAAACGACACCTTGACTTTTCCCATGCTCCTGTCAATCTTAGTGGAGTAATCATGCATAATTTCAAATAAGACAACCGCATTAAACAGGTACGGTTTTTGTAACTCCATTTAATGTCCAATATCCTACACATCTGCATTGGTTCTAAAAGTTCTGGGAAAGCCATCAATGGAAATTTGGGTGTATGGTTTCATGATTGAAGAAAGTTTGTATTTTTTAGGAGCGTTTACTAAGTGAACGGTGAATAGAACTTTCATGTCTCCTCACAAGTATTTTGTTTGAAATAAAAAGGCTGCAATATATTATTTATAGCCGTCAATAACCCACCTAATTAAGGATATCAAACATCTTCAATATGTTAAAAACTGTTTGCAAAAATAATTATCTGCAAACTTTAGAGTAATGTTGATTTGTTTGAGGTACACATACATGTAGTCTTATACTAATGCATGAGTAATATATTAGGTTAGAATATAAAATATTTTATTTTAACGGTTACATATAAATTAATGTCATTTACATGTACATACTCTTATAAAGATAATATTTCTCTTATATAGCAATAACTTGAATAAAATTTGAATACCGAGTAAATTACCTTAAGCGAAAACATACTTTTACTAATTTACAGCAATTGCTTAGTAGGTGTGATCACGCCTTGTCGAGTTGTTGTAGTTAAAATTGATTTTCAAACATTTTAGTATAAAATCATGTATTAAAGATCTTTATCTCTTATTCCTTTTCTAGAAAATCATGTATTTTATATATGTATATATCACTCTTTTTCTTGACTAATGTTGCTTTGTTTGAGGTAATGTTGCTTTGTTTGAGGTACACATACATGTAGTCTTATACTAATGCATGAGTATATTAGGTTAGAATATCGAATATTTTTTTTAATAGTTACATATAAGTTAATATCATTTACATATACATAATCTTATAAAGATAATATTTCTCTTATATGGTAATAAGTTGAATAAAATTTGAATACTAAGTAAATTACCTTAAGCAAAAACATACTTTTACTGATTTTACAAAAATTGCTTAGTAGGTGTGATTCCACCTTGTCAAGTTGTTGTAGTTAAAACTGGTATTCAAATATTTTAGTATAAATAATGTATTAAAGATCTTTATCTCCTATTCTCCTTACATGAAAATTGCAATCATTTATGTAAATTCACCACCCCTTGTATGTTTTTATTTGCATGCATTCTCATAACTGGAAAACCAACTAAAAGGACCGAACTTTGGTGACAACTTTGTTTCTACTTATTGATTTGAAGATTGCATAATGATTGCAATTTCCATGTAAGGAATAAGAGATAAAGATCTTTAATACTAAAATGTTTGAAAACCAGTTTTAACTACAAGAACTCGACAAGGTGTGGTAACACCTGCTAAGCAATTGTTGTAAATCAGTAAAAGTATGTTTTTGCTTAAGGTGATTTACTCTGTATCCAAATTTTATTCAAGTTATTTCCATATAAGAGAAGTATTGTCTTTATAAGAGTATGTACATGTAAATGATGTTAACATATATGTAACCATCAAAATTAACTATTTAATATTCTAACCGAGTATATTACTCATGCATTAGTATGAAACTTCATGTATGTGTACCTCAAACAAATCAACATTACTCGGGGGAAAAAGTGATATATACATATATTAAATAGGTTCTATTTCGAAGAAAATTCAAACAAAATATTTGTAAGAAGACATGGAGATTCTATTCACCGTTCACTCAGCAAACGCTCTAAAAAAATCAGATCTTGTATGGGAATTTGACTTCAAAATGGAGTTACAACAACCGTACCCGCTTAATGCGTTTGTCGTATTTGAAATTATGCATGATTCCTCCACTCAGATTGACAGGAGCTTGGGAAAAATCAAGGTGCCAATCAAACATTTTGTGTCTGGAGATGGAGGACGTGTCAAGAGGGTCAGATACATGGTTCATTTATCAAGTGGGGAAACTATGGGTGAACTTATTGTGTCTCACCAACAAAACATCATGAGCCCGACTCCTATGATCAACACAGGTGATGGAGAGCTTCAAGCTTATATTCCGACACTGGAAGTTCCTAATGATAGGCCTAGACCTTAACAGTTATTAGAATATGATGGAATTAGGTTGGTTGCAAGTTGTTTTTTGATTTGTGCAGATGTCCGAGACATTATATAGTTGACTAGCTCCAATTGATCGAGAGGTATGCTTCTATCTAGCTTCTTATTTATTTCTGTTGAAAAATTTAATAATTTACTAATTTACATTCTTAATTATTTCTTATCCATGTTGCTTGCGGTGCCAACCCCATGTATACTAAAACATAGCATACTTTTTTAGTTCATGGATTTGATTTGGTTTTTGTGTTTCGGAATACCTTTGATTGAAAGAAATAAAGGGAATTGCATATATATTCTTACAAAGACTCATAATTGCATATATATATTCAAGCAAAACTCATAATTTCATATATATCCTTCTTAAACAACATAAGTGGCATATATGTCCAAATAATAAAATTACATATATAAAAACCCAAAAAATAAATAAGCAAGAAATTACAAAGAAATAAGAGACGGGTTTTATACCATTCGTACCCACTAAACAAAGTATTGCATCTATACCGACTCCAGTAATAAGAACTACAAATAATCTCATCAAAAACCGTCTCCTTAGATTTGGGCTTGGCCTCGAACATCTTCTTATTACGAAAATTCCATAGAAGCCACCACATCACAAAATAAATACCTTGGAACATGTTTTTATTAATTATATATGTCCAAATAATAAAATTACATATATAAAAACCCAAAAAATAAATAATTAATTATATCTTGACCATTTTACCTTTATTATTTTTCAATCTTCATCTTTTTGGCTTAAACCTCTAACCTAGGACTGTATCATTATACCCGACCCATAAACCAGGTATTACCAATATCATTTTTGAGTGTTTATTGTTTGATTGGTGAGCATATTTTAATTGTTTAATATTATTGTTAAACCTACATGTATTTTATGAAGAAAAAAAAGTCATCAACAATATGTACGAATAGAAGTTGCATGAAACTGGGTTGGAGAAATTAATTTTGATGAACATTGAAAATTAATTTGAGTCAGCTTTTAAAGGCAAGATAGAAAATGTTGGTAAGTGACGTTTGGCATGTGAAGAAAAACAAAACCTAAAACTCATGACTATGTGTTGTATGTGGTGAAGAAGATAAAAATTAAACAAAAATAAGGGTAAAATAGTCAACATAAGTTAACTATTAATTTTTTGGTTTATATATATATATAATTTTATTATTTAAATATATATGATATTTATGTTGTTTAAGAAGAATATATATGTAAGGAAAAAATGACTCTATTAGTTCTATACTTTGTCATTTTTCTCACTCTAGGTATTGTAATTATTTGTAATACGTATTAGTCACTATTCTTTCAAGTGTTTATTATTTTATGACGTTTATCGTAAGTGTTCAATGGTTTCTCATGTTTATTAATATGCAAATTTTGATAAACTCGACTATAAGTTCCGCATATGTTGAATGAGAATTTGTAAAATAAAAATATCATGATTGCTAACTTTGAAAATTCTCATTCAACCTATGCAAAGCTTATAGTCAGGTTTTTACAAATTTGGAGATTAATAAATCTAAGGATCTGCTAATCACTTTCGATAATAGTTGTAGAATCTCGCTTGAGAAATAATGTCACTCCATATTGTGTATTTTGATCGAGGATATCAAAACAAAATGATATATTAGCCAATAGATGAAAAAAAAAATTGGCCTTTTAATTAAATTAGTCATGAAGGTGCTGATTAAATAGAGAAACCTTTAATTTAGTCGCATGAATTGTCAATCATTTGAAGCTTCAAGTAAGTGAATATCAATTCTAGACACATAAATTAAATAGAGTACTTAAAATAATAAACACTAGAAAGAATAGTGACTCATACGTATTACAAATAAGTATAGTACCTAGAGTGGGAAAAATGACAAAGTATAGAACTAATAGTCATTTTTCCCTATATGTAATTATGAGTTTTGCTTGGATATATATGCAATTCTTCCAAAGAAATATATGCATGCTTACTTATTGTTTGAAAGAAAAAAAATCTCACAACCAGTAGACATAATGCATTTACAAATTTTATGTCAGGTCAATAACTAGTTAGCAGCCAACTCTAGCAGCATGGCCAAGGAAAGAGTTCTTGGAGTTTGATGAAGATCGATTGATCAATAAAAGTATGCAGGTTTTCATTTGAATTTTGAAATAGACTGCAATTTGTACTCTTTGATTTGTTATCGGATTACATAAATTATAAAATATTACGGACTGATCGATCGTAAAATGATATATCTTTATTAATGCTTCACTTTGTCCTGTATTTATTACCAAAAAAGTGTTAACATATTCCATTGTGATAGAAAGTATATTTAGCCACCCAACGTTAGACTTAGACATTAGGCATCGAAAAGAATGGTAAAAGATACAGCCCCGATGAATTCACACGTGAGATGAGTTTATTCACGCACAAAACTTATTTCGACCGCATCAATCATAAGAGCAAGAGGCGCAGTAACGAGACTCACTCGGTAATCCAACGTGGCATCAAGTTGGTTGCAAGTTACTGGTGAGTTAGCTGGTTCAGTTGGCTGCTTCGTTGGTTAACCAACGAGGCGTTGGTTGTTTCTTTGATTTTTTTAATTAGTTTTTGTGGTGAGTTTGTGTTTTAATTGGGTATGGTTGGTCTCAAAAGTGTAGATGACAAAAAGCTGTGATACTAAGGTAGCAATAACTTGCAAGTTAATGCGGTTGTGCTAGCAGAAATGAGGCTTAATTAAGATGATATGTTTCTAAATTTATGTTACTCCATGTATGTTAAGCCAAAAAGAAAAAGGATGAAAGCTAAAAGTACGCTATCAACTTTTCTCAAAATAAGGAAACACGCAATCAACTCTGCAAAATACTAGTATTCCCAATCTACTTTTTTTTCACTTAATTTTTTAAAATAAAAATTCACTAAAATTTTTATGATAATTTTTTTTTTCATTTATTCATACACTATTTTTGGAAATTTTTTAAAAAAATTCACTTAATTTTTAAAATACACTATTTTTTGACCAAATGGCCGTACCATAAGTGTAAAAAAATAGTGTATGAATAAATGAAAAAACTAAGTATTTTAAAAATTAAGTGAAATTTTCTTTTAAAAAAATTTCAAAAAAAATGTAATAAGTGTAAAAAAAAATAGTGTATGTATAAGTGGAAAAAAAGTATAATAAGTGTAAAAAAAATAGTGTATCAATAAATGAAAAAAAATTATTTTAAAATTTTAAGTGAAGAAATTAAAAAAAAAAATAAGTGAAAAAAGTTAAAGGACTAACAGTGAAAGTCCAACGCGAATCACATGGATCATTTCTGTAACTTTTGTAAATGGTAACCGGTCAAACATGTCAAATCTTGGTCAATACCCGGTCATATTGCGTGTTTTTATTAAAAATTTGAAAGTAAATTGAGAATACTAATGTATTGCAGAGTTGATTGCGTGTTTCGTTATTTTGTGAAAAGTTGATAGCTTGTTTTTAGCTTTCGACGAAAGAAAAACTATACAAACCAAAAAGTGAATAAAGCAATGACAAGACACAACACAACATCAAAACCCTGCACAATTTTTTTACTGCTAAAAACTACAACCAATAACATACCAAAAAACCCACAAACACACAATGCAAACCCATGGGACCAGTGAGGATAACAGCGAAATAGCTAGACCCAACAAAAGTTCTGATTAGGTAGTGACCGATGGTGGCTGGAAGCTGACTAGCAAAGAGTGAAGCAGATCAAATGCAAGTTAAAGTGATGAAGAACGGTAGCAAAGAGTAAGACACACACACACAGATTCAAGTTACCATTCATATCGGTAAGGATGTTTGCTAGCTCTAAATCTGTGAGTCCTAACTCGGTAAGAGTTAAGAAGATGTCATTAAGATGTTTTTTTGTTAAAACAAACAGCACCTAGTGTTATGATGAAACTGACAAGTGGTGTTGAATTGTCACATGTCTCCATTAAGCCGGCCTCTGACGAGAGACTTAATGAGAGTTGCTTGAGGCATGGTTTGAAACCATTGAGAATCTGTTAGTGATGGAAACCCGACTTAAGTGTAGTGCTTCTACATTACGATTTTAATGGGTAATATCAAAGTCATTAATTGATACAAGGTGCTATCAACTACTTGACATGGCGTTGTCGAAATCAGGATAATCGAGATGAATCTCTTAACAATACCCATGAAAGAAACTGACCCTCTGGAGAAACTAGCGAGAATGTACCCAAAGGAAGTAGTAACAAGGCATGGAATACCGGTCTCGATTATTTATGTCGAGTTCTTCTTTGGGTACAACCAAACCCGTTATGTTTTATGGCCCAACATAACAAACCATATGTTTTATAGCCTAAACACATAAACCACGTCGCTTACATTATTTTTCGACACTAAGCTAGATGTCGAGTCCTAATCTTAGCTAGAACCAATCTATCACCCATACTTGTATTTTGAGGACCGAAATACTAACCGACACAACCTTAACACTACCGGATTTATACACTATCCGGATCTACACAACTACACAAGAATGAAAGATATGGACTAAATCTATATGTAACAAAAGTTACAAATGAACTAACTAGACTACATAACTTCGTATCTTGGCGATGACGAAAGTTCTTCTCTTGCACTTGAGAAAAGGAGGAAATGATAGACGATTTGATCACATTTAAACAAAATTAATCAAGTTGAATGATCAAAGATTTAGTGAGATCTAAAGAGAGAAAGAACTGAAAGAAAATCGTGCAAAAGAGTTGTGAAAATAGTTGGAGGTGACCCATTATTTATAGGAGCTAAAAAACAGTCTGTCAAGAAACGGCGGTCCCAGATATATTAGGGGGGCGCCGGTATTTAAGGGGGCCGCCGGCCTATTTAATGGACTGCCCCGACAGACGCTCATGTTTTTTGTCTTTTTGTGGTGAAGGTGAAATCTGATGAAAGTGACACTTGTTTTAGGGGGGAAATGAGCAGATTTTGAATTTCAAAATAATTACCAAATAAAATATTTTTTTATAATTCAAAAATAATTTGTCTAAATAATTTTTGAGAAATAGTTTTGTTATATTTATAAAAATATAAAGTTTAAGACAAAAACTTATTTCTTTGATCATCCTACAAGTTTAATGTTGTTTGTACATACCTTACTTGATTTACGTCGGGTGCAAACAAATGTCAGCGTTGATGTACACTTGAGACGTCGAGGGATGTGGATGCAAGTATGTTTTGATAATTTGTGATTACGAGTAACTTGCGCACTTTACGTTACGTATTACAAGTTACATGTTTGTCATCACAAAAACATAAAGAGATCGTATAGATTAAATATCGAAATATTTGCACTAACAAATTCGAATTAAAAAAAAAGAGGCGCCAACGCTCGTTGCTTAACCAACGAGCTCGGCAACGAGCAAAACCAACGGACCTTACCAGTGCAGTAACGCATCCCCAACGAGCGCCTGATCAGCCCAACGAGGGGGCTCCGTTGCTGCACCCCTGCTCTAATGTTGGTATATTGTTCTTTTGGTGTACATACTCTCTATTTTAAAGTAAATGCCATTTTATGGATGCATGAATGTTACAACTTTTTACTAATTACTAGTAAAATTTTCACTAATCAAATCTTAACTCCACTTATTAAACTATCTTTTAATTGGTTCATTTGCAAAGTGAACGTTTATTTCGGTCATCCCATAATAAAACATAAAAAAATTACTTGGAAATGAAAAGAGTATCAATTTTGGTTATATACATATCAGATCTTTATTAAATCCGTATTAAGTATCATTCTATATTCTAGACAATACAAATATACACCAGCAAATATATCCTAAACGTTACAAGGTTTGTCGCACAAAATGTCATTTGATATCGTACTTCGTAGTTCGTACTCTCGAAAGTAATTTTTATGATGTAATTACTTTATCTCGATCCCATATATAAAATGTAAGTCTAAACAGGACTATATTACACAAAGTTTAGGTACATCCTATTTGGTTTATCTGTGTCCAATGGTTATAAACTACGTATCTTATAACGTATGCATCACAAATTATCTCACATGTTTTAAGTAGGAGTTTAACGCATAATTATTTGATTAGAAAGATTCTTACACAACAAATGATATTGTTAAGAAATAAACACTTTTATTCTTATTTAAATTATCTTGATGCATTGACAATGTATGGTATACAACATGATTATTGTTAAAGCCAATGATCGTTTTTTAGAATGAAACGAGTGAATGAGATAGTATTAGAGAAAACAAATTGCATTATTGGATTGAAATTGTATTAGTAATTTTTTAAGAATATGGGTGGGGTATAGGCTTATCTTCACACTGTTGATGTGACATTTTAATTTTAAACTTTGGTTTTGTATGTCATATATTTTTGATCGAGTGGCCATAAATTTATTCTCCGTTAATAATATCTACTTGGTGTTGTTTAATTCTATAATCAAGTTCCTCAACATATACAAATATGTCAATAGTGACTCTTATGTTATAGTAGTAATGGGCCTCAGCCCCGAACCTAGCGATCCGTCCGCGGATTCAGTTATAAACAATCCGTCCGCGGATCCACCTATAGGACGATCCGTCGCGGAAAACATCTACTCCGACTCAACACGATTGTCCGCGAAGTAAAAAAATAAAAAAAGATCCTTGCCCGACAAGGGACCCACTCCGGCCACTACTAAAGTAACCGAAATACTAGGAAACCCTAGTACTAGACACCTATAAATAGGGATCACAATACATCCCAAAAGGTACACAGTTATTCTTATTCTCTCTGACATTCTCTCTGACAATATGAATACTTACTCTCACGCCGGAGTCTAATCGTGGGGTCCGTCCCCACGGTAAGGCTAACGGTTTACTTTTAATTATGCAGAAAATCATCTCACTTCTCTTGCTCTAGTACAAGATCGAGCACTCAAGTCATTTGGAGGCCCGGCCCGACAAAGGACTTCAACACCTTGCTAAACCCGACACGAATTTTGTACTAACAAGTGGCGCCATCCGTGGGACGCTTACGCAACCACGATTCTCTAAAAACTCACCATGAGCACTCACGAACAACAAATCACAAACAATCCCACGTCCGCCGTGAGGAACACATGGGGAAGGAATGGTCCCCAGGGTCTTGAGGAACCTATGTCTGACGAGGTTCTTAGGGAAATGTGCGACAAAAATTATCACCAACTCTTGCCGCTCATCGCCGAAAAGATGCAAAAAGAAAAAGAGCAGAAAGACATCTCAACGCAGATGACAGCAACGACTGATCTATGGCGAAGAGTCCGAAATTAAGATAAGAAGCCGTGAAGAATCGCACTACTCTGAATCCAAGACACCAACCGCCCGAACAGAACCCAGAAGAAGGCACGGAGATAGGTATTCCCGAAGCCCATCACCACACGCCAGTGTTTTCAAAAGGCTTAAGAAGTACAGATCCCCTTCACCGCGGCCCCGGCCACGGAAGGAAGGAGGCGTGTTTAATAGGTTGGGAAGAAAGAGCCGCTACAGACCGCACGGTACTGAAATCGAACAACGGGAGTCCCCAAGCAAAAAGAACCGAAGTAGAAGCAAGAAGGCGTCAACAAAAGGGAACATCTCGTACGACTAGCCAATATTCAGAGAGTGAAGATAGTGAAGGGGGTCACTGGAAATCTAAATCAAGAAGACAGAGATCGAACACCTATGAAGACGATCTCTCCCAGCCTTGGACATGTGAGGAAAGAAACCCTTTCACACCTCGGATCTGCATTTAGTCTCCCGATGACGAGGATGCCCTCGCCATGTCCAAAGATAACATACGATGGCAAGTAGCAATCAGGAGGTTCACTTAAAGCTAATTCAATCGGCCTGCAAAAACAGAAGGGTTGGGCAATGCCAGACATGGTGACCACATGTATCAATTTCCAACCCTCACGCAGAGAATGCTAGAGTTTTGGGTTTGACAAGCAGCCAAAAGAGTCGATCGATAGTACGAAGATCTAAGACAGCGTTTAGGAAAACTATCTTCAGCAATAATGCACATCAGGATCCGGTGGAGATACATCACATCAAGCAAAGAGACGGAGAATCTACGGAAGACTTCATGGAAAGATACAAGGCAGAAGTCCTGGACGTAGAAGGAGCTCCGGAATGCATGAGAATCTCCGGGTTTATGCACGGAATAACCCACCCTGGGTTAATCAAGCGTCTATATGAAAGAATTCCGAGATCTATGGATGAAATGTATAGAATGACTACGTCTTTCCTACAAGGGGAAGTTGCTGCATTCAGTCACGGCCAGAGAAAAGCATCTTCATCATGGAAACCGTCAGAGGGGGGAACAAACCGAATTTCAAGAAAGGCTTCAAAAACAAACAAAGACCGGATCGTAAGCCAGATAGATTCTCACTCCTCACCAAAACGCCAAAAGAAATTTTCGCTCTGGAAAAAGGAAAGTTCAAAGCCCCACCCCCAATGGTAACTCCTGTGGAAAAAAGGGATCCGAACAAATACTGCGAATTTCATTCAGATACGGGAACTAGCACGGACAAATGCCATCAGCTGATGAAAGCCAAATAGATGAAATGATCAAGGCCGGAAAATTGTCGCAATTCATCAAGGAATTAAAACCAGAACCGACAAGCCGAAAGCACCGTAAAAAAGGAAAGCGAGGAAAGGATAAACCTCTGACTATACTGATGATCCAACCATGGGAAAGAGTGGCCAAGCCCAGGATTACCCAAAGCTTCTCTCCGGAGACGGCAATGTCTTTTCCACCTCTGAGGGAAGAAGACGGGACGGAGGGCCCAATGATCATCGAAGTCGAAATGGGCGGACATTTTGTGCATAGGGTATATATTGACGGCGGAGCATCCTCAGAAGTCTTGTATGAACATTGCTTCATAAAACTCCGCAAAGAGATAAGTAATGGAGAATTGATACGGGAGGTGGGATCAAATGGTTTTCCGGCCACCACTCACCTTATATCGGATTCAGCGGAGAGACATTTGGTCCACTGGGCCAAGATAAGCCTTGCAAGTAAAAAAAGAGATGAAGTACACACTCCACCTCCCGCATGGATGACTACATGGTTATTAGGCTCACCATCCAACACAATCTGCAATAATAGGCATATCCGGGCATAAGGAAAATCCGCGCCGTACCATCAACAGCACACGGAATGTTAAAATTTCCCGTTGAAGGCGGCACGGTAACGCTACAGAGTAGTAGAGTCATTCCTATGGAATGTGCTATGATCTCCGGACCTAGCATCCAGTCTCCCGCAGTAAACCAAGTACTGGAAGAGAAAATAAATATAGCAATCCACCCGGAGTACCCTGAACAGACAGTTGCCATAGGATCAACATTAACAGAAAAAGGACGCAAAGAACTATGTTCCTTGCTTAAACAAAACTTGGATATTTTCGCCTGGAAGCCAGCTGATATGACGGGCGTCCCACGAAACATCGCGGAACACCGCTTGAATATCCGGGAGGGATATTCACCAGTCAGGCAAAAGAAAAGAGGACAGGCACCAGAAAGAAATAAGGTAATCCAAGAAGAGGTGGAAAAATTAGTGGACGCTGGAATAATGAAGGAGGTCCATTATCACAGTTGGCTCTCTCCTAATCCGTAATGGGTCAAAAGCCTGACGGAACTTGGTCGAATGTGTGTAGACTTCAATCAAAGCTCTAACACGAATGCCCCAAAGATTGTTACCATTACCGGAAATAGACTTGGAAGGTTGAGTCCTCTGTGGGTATTCTTATCAAATGCTTTTTGATCATATAAGGTACCTCCAAATTAAAGATGGCAAAAGAGGAGAAGAAAAAACGGCGTACATAACAAGTCAAGGGATATTTTTGCTATTCTACAAGATGTCGTTCGGTTTAAACAAAATGCCGTGATCAACAAATCAGTGCTTAGTGGAGATGGGAGCTTCCAAGGGAAGATTGGACGGTAACCAAGAGGTCTAAGTCGAATGACCTGGTTTAAAGACAATACGGAAGAGAAATCATTCCGAGACATTACAGAAACATTCAAAACCCTCGCAAGATAAACATGAAATGAACCCAAAGAAGTGCACCTTCGGAATGCAGGAAGGAATGTTCTTAGGTTACAAATTAAGGCACAACGGTTTTAGAGCATGACCCGGAACCGCTGCATACACAGTCCATATTAGCTTGCCATCTCTGAGATGCATCAAGGACTGGCATTAAGCTGAAATGGAAAATAGCAAGCTTAAACAGATTTCTTGTCAAAATCAGCATAAAAATCGTTACCATTTTTCAAAAACCTTGAAAAATGCACAAAAGGAGCGATTTTCCAATGACGAACCGAAAGCCGAGAGAGCTTCAAAACAAGATGAAAAAACTTATTACAGAGCTCCCAACACTGACCGCACCAAGGGAACATGAGGAATTAATCATATACTTGGCTGCAGCAAAAGAAGCTATTAGCGCGGTCTTGATGACGGACAGAGAAGGCAGGCAAATACCAGTATATTTTGTAAGCCGCACTCTACGAGGCCCGGAAGTCAACTATACTCCTATGGAAAAGTTGGTGTTAGCCTTGCTCAGTGCAAGCAAACGGTTGAAAAGATACTTCCAAGCAATGACCACGTATCGTGTGATAAAGAACAACCAACCGATAAACGCAACATGTTGTCAATTCGGAAATATCCGGAAGAATCTGAAAGGAAGTTCGTATTAGAAGGATATGACATCCAATATAGACCAAGGACCGCAATCAAAGGCCAAATATTGGCAGATTTTATTGTGGAACGACCGGAAGAAGAGTCTCCGGACGAACTCATGACAGAACCGGAAGTACTACCGGAGCCGTGGACGTTGTTCACGGATGGCTCGTCCTGCGTAGACGGCTCCGGAGCAGGACTAATACTAACAAATCCGGAAGGGGCAGAATTTACATATGCCATGAGGTTTAGATTCGAGGCTACTAACAATGAAGCCGAATATGAAGCATTAATAGCCGGTCTCCGGATCGCAGAACAAATGGGTGTAAAGAACTTGCAAGCAAATGTTGACTCAAGACTTGTGGCCAATCAAGTTAACGGCTCTTACATCGCCAAAGAGTCAGGCATGGTTCAGTACTTAGACAAAGTAAAAACACTCGCAAAAAGCTTCAAGGAATTTTCCATCAAACAAATACCACGAAGTGAAAACAAGAAAGCAGACGCCCTAAGCAAGATCGCGTCCACAAGCTTCGCGCATCTTAACAAACAGGTGCTCGTGGAAGAATTGAAGGAAAAGTCCATAAATGAAAAGGAAATTCTTGACGTAGTAGAAGAAGAAGGCAACACATGGATGACACCCATATGCGAGTACCTGGCAAAAGAAATCCTTCCGGAGGATAAAAAGAAGGCCAGAGCGGTACGTCGGAAAGCGTCCAGGTATGCCATGATCAATGGAACCCTATACAAGAAGTCTTTTCTAGGACCATGGCTCCGGTGCGTCGGACCACTCCAAGCAAACTACGTCCTAAGAGAAATACACGAGGGGTCGTGCAGCATGCATTCTGGCCCTAGATCTGTGGTTGCCAAAGTAGTCCGAACAGGATATTACTGGCCAACAATGCATATGGATGCACGGAACTTGATAAGGGAATGCAATGACTGTCAAATACACCGTCCCATCCCAAGGAATCCACAGCAGAATTTGACCCCCATCACGTCTCCATGGCCATTTTATAAGTGGGGAATAGACATAGCCGGACCTTTCCCGGAAGGTCCAGGTAAAGTCAAATTCTTAATTGTCGCTATCGACTATTTCACTAAATGGATCGAGGCAAAGGCTGTCGCAACCATCACTGGCAATCAAGTAAAGAAGTTCGTATGGGACAACATTGTTTGCAGATTTGGCCTACCAGGGGAAATTATATCAGACAATGGAAAACAGTTCCGTGATAATCCATTCAAAGATTGGTGTGAGAAACTGTGCATCCGCCAATGCTTCGCTTCCGTGAAACACCCACAAGCGAACGGTCTAGTTGAAAGAGCAAATAGAAGTTTAGGAGAAGGAATAAAGGCAAGGCTTGATGAAAGAAGCAAAGATTGGATAGAAGAACTTCCGCACGTCCTATGGGCCCACCGCACAATGATCAAGTCAAGTAACGGGGAAACACCATTCTCACTAACTTACGGCACGGAAGCTGTCATCCCGGCGGAGATAGGCATGCCAACACTCCGAACCGCGGAGATAGATCCGGCAAAAAACAACGAAGCTCTGGAAATCAACTTGGACCTCATAGAAGAGAGAAGGGAGCAAGCAGCAATACAAGAAGCAAAAAGCAAGAAAAAGATGGAAAAATATTACAACTCAAGAGTCCGCGGCACAAGTTTCAAGCCAGGCGACATGGTCTACCGCAGCAATGAAGCAAGTCATGCCAGGGACGAAGGCAAACTTGGACCCAAGTGGGAAGGACCGTACGAAGTTAAAGAGTCGCTTGGAAAAGGAGCTTACAAACTCAAAGACTGCAAAGGAAATGAAATGCCGAGGACATGGAACATTTGTAATCTCAAAAAGTGTTATATACATGAAGTGTAAGAACTTGCCCGGCATATACGATGCTCCGGAGGGCAATATCTTTATTTATTTGCATCTTGTAATATTTTGAATTTCAATGAAAAGTGGGGATTAGCTACCCCCACGAGTTTTAAATTTTAAATTGTCTTTACTTCGCAAAGTTATATTAATTATTAAGACGTGCATGCAAGGAGCCATGCTCCACAAAAATATTATCCCGTATAATAAAGGATGGAGCAACCTCAAAATCAGCTCAGGCGCGTAAGAGGTATTGCAAGCCCAGCGCCGGGAGAATAACCCACAAATATTCACAAGACTATCTATTACGAACGTACACCAGTAATAAACAAAAGATAGCAAACATAGCACTAGCAAACGTGTTACGGTACGGACCTACAAGAGTCCGTCCAAATCAGATGTTAAACTTACAAAGTTTATTAATTTACAAAGCCGCAACGGCCACGACATACAAAATAAATTCAAACAAGCCGTTGTAACAAACCACATGCGGTCACGGCAAAATCTCAAAACGAGGATCTTCAAATTTGGGCATACAAACCACACTCCCCAAATCTTCATCCGTGTCCAAATCCTCAACGCAGGGGGCAACCGCAGAAGTGCTAGCCTCACCCAGCAAGTTCTGAGAAGACAAAGGATGGGAAACTATATCTACCATTAACTGGCGAAGAGCTGAGGCATGTCTTTTCGCGCCTTCGGCACGGGTGTGAACATTAAGAAGAGCAAAGGATAAAGAGGTCTCCCCGACAACAGCATTTACATCGGCATGATAGATAGGGACGGAGAGCTGCTCAAGCATAAAACGCTGAAGATGAGTCAGCATCAGGAAGATCTGCCAAAGGACCGTCCAATAAAAAATCAATCCAAGCCTCATCCATTCCGAATCTTCTTGACCTTCAACAATGAACCAAGGGACAATTCCGCTTTCCTACAAGAGCCTACCGCTCAATGATAATTGCTCTCAGCAGTCTCAGGATTGTACACCACGACTGAGGAAAGTGGGGTTCCAGCAACTCCATGCTCATGTCCGGCCGCCAAACCCTCTTGCATACCATAATCCACGGCCCGACCCAAAAGCATAAGACCCAAAATCCTTGTACTACGAGGGACTTCAACATTTAATCCATAAGCAAGTTCTATCCCGTGCGTCAACAACCATCTTCGTCCAGCTAGAGCAGTCAGGTAAGCAGGGTAAAATTCCCCCTCCAAGCGACCGGACACATCCATCACGTGTGCCTCAAGTTCGGCCACACGATTGTACAACTCCTGAGCCTGTGCTTCCTGCTGAGCTTCCATCTTCTCTTTAAAATCACGAAAAGCGGAATGAAGAGTAGAAACCTGCAAGGATAAGAAGTTTAAAAAAAAAACGAGTAAAAGTCATACCTCAGAGGCAAGTCCATCTCTCTCGGAGGACAAGGAAGAAATCAAGTTCCTGGCTTCATCACAAGCAGCTTGGGAATCATCAAGGGCGGACTGAGGTAATGAAAGCACAAGAATCAAGAAGGGAGATGTCAGTATCCTTCTGTGAAACAGCACTCTTAAGAGCCGACACCTCTGCGCTCAAAAAAGATTTATCCGCAGCCAAAACAGAAACCTGATCACGGAGACGAAGAACCTCCGCGGACTCCGTCTCCTTCTCTTTCACCAAAGACTTCAACCTAGCAATCTCAGCATCCTTTTCCCCAAGAAGCACACCCCGAGCATCATACTTAACCCGAAGCTTCTCTTTAAGTTCCAGCTCATGTTCGGTACGAGACCTCACCTCCGACCCAAGACAAATCTGTCGCGCCGCCCCCACATTGAACTCCTCGAACAATTGATCATAATCCATATTTCGGAGTGTGGAGAAAAAGCCGGGGGGGGGGGGGGCGACACGATCAACCAACGTACGACAAGAAAAGCCGTCATCCAGCAGTGAATCGTTGGTTATATTCCAGCGAGGAATATACCAACGCTTGGCATCTTCAGAATTCAGGACGGCCGTCTCATAGAACGAGTCAGCCGACTCTTCCGACGTCTCCGGCTGGGAAGACCCGCCCACGTCCGACGTGGGTACAACAAGCGTCTTACCCCTGCTGGAAGTCACAGTGTCAGCAGCAGTATACACAGGCGTATCCGCAACGCGGGAACTGGCAAAAAAGGATAATGTTAAGGAAAGTACAAGTACAGACAAAATCAAAGTAAAATATAAGCAAGAACGTACCTCCGCACGGTAACCTGAGTGTGGATGTCCGCTGGAGAAGACCCCAATAAAAGAGAGCCTTCCGGGATGGTCCGTCGCAGACTAGCAAGTGTCTTCCCACCTGTCCCGGAAGCAAGGCTAGGATGATCTATCCTCAATCTTTTAGCAGGAAGGGGGTCGCTCTGCTTTGACAACTTTTTCCTCTTGGCCTTCTCCGGCTGCTTCTGAGCGGCATCTCCTTTCTCAACCACAGTCAGATCGCCTTCCGGGTCTACTAAATCAACGTAAGCACCCACCGGGATAAACAATTCAACTTACCGCAACAGAAAGAACATTTTCTCCGCAGATGGAGCAAACTTCAGGACCGAGACGCCTAACCACTACCACTTGCTTGGTGTACCGCAGCAGGAGCATCCAGGGACACGAAGCAATGTTTTATACTTTCAAGCAACGTCACCTGCTCTTCCCCTTTCTGGACCTCCACCGCTTGCACCTTCCGGGGGTCAGCAGTCCTGATATAGTCAAGCAAACCCATGTCTGCAAAATAAATACCAAAAGATTAAACCCCATAAAAAACATAATATTAAAAAACTTTTTGTTTCCACCAAAACAAAGTTTCACCCACCCGTTCTATCAGGTCTCTCAAAGGCCGGATAAGTGTTTTCACCAAATGGATAGTATGGGCTCAAACCCACAAGAGCTAAAAAACATTCCGGATACTGCCGGAAAGGAGCTTTGTTAGAAGAAAGGACCTGAACAGCCTGCTCTTGATGAGCAGTGAGATGGGGAACCACCCTGGAATACAAAGGGACGGAGATAAGAAACACCCTGGAATCAACCCAGAAAAAATGGTCCGCCCAGTTCTTAATAGAATCCGGAGGCTTCGAGAGACAAGAAGGAGCCGATAGGGAACGTTTCGCAAACGAAAACAATCCGTCATATATTATACGCCCGTAATAAAACCGCGAAAAACCGCTACCGCGGGACCACGATCAAGTAACCGCGTCAAACCCGAATTGAGGATATACGAGCAGCACCAAAGGGGGATAATTGAGAAATATGTATACGGAAATATTTGAGAACGGCTACAAAAAATTTGGTAAGAGGAATCCTATAGCCACAATAATCAAATAACCTAGTATAGACACCCACTTTGCCCTCAGGAAATTGGGTGATAGTCCTGTCCCGTCCCGGGGCGGTAGGATGAACTTCATCAGGAATATAATAACTATTGAAAAAGCTCTCTACCATTTCTCGGGTCATAATGGAATGTTTATTAGCCATTTTGAAGAAGACAGACTAAGATAAATGCTAACCTGAATCTCGAAAAACTGAGAACGAGGAAAATAACGCACGAGGAATAAGAATATGGTAAAAGCTCTAAGAAGTTTAACATGCGGTGAAAAGAATTCGAGAAAGAAAAAACAGTAAAAAAAAAGGGGTATTTATACTTTGGGTATAGTTACTCACACCGATACTTGGATGACGCCACGTGTGTTCCAACTTGCCTAATCAACGATAGAAAAGCTCATGGGAAACTGGTGAAAAGCTGTCACAGTCAAAGGTAAAGGACAGTCAACGCTCCAAACGTCATTGATGCTCACCAATCTGAAGCGGATACGCATAAAAATAGATCACTCAAAGGAAGAACTTAAAGTAGACGAAAAGTCTAACATTGATCACCGCACGCAGGACATAACCTGCGGGCAATATCATTCTAGACTGTGGGGGACTTGATGACGTATACTAGGTGTTATCCAACCTCTGGGCTTGGAGCCACATTATTATCGGAAGCTTTTGGGCCCATGGAAACCTATCAATAAAGGCCATAGTAAAACCCAATCTCCCATGGGCCTGCGCACCGAACCTAGCGATCCGAGCCGCGATCCAGTTAATAAACAATTCCGTCCGCGATCACCTATAGGACGAACTCCGTCCGCGTAAACATCTACACCCGATCAACCGATTGTCGGGAGCCGTGCCCGACAAGGACCCACTCCGGCCCAACTATTAATTAACCGAAATACTAGGAAAACCCTAGTACTAAGACACCTATACATATGGATGCACATACATACCCAAAAGGTACACATTATTCTATTCTCTCGGACATTCTCTCCTGACAATATGAAACTTACTCTCACCCGTAGTCTAATCGTGGGTCCTGTCTACGGTAAGGCCAACGGTACCTTTTAAAAATTTGTGCAGAAAATCATATAGCACTATCTTCTGCCTCCACTACTAAAAATAGATAAGGAAGTTTGATCAAGTTTACTATATTACCCTTGTTTGAAATTATTATTACAAACTTTAAAGAAGACTTAAATTAATTACCTAAGGGTAAAACTGTATTTCTGTCAAAAAATAAAAAAGAAAAAGCAGTAATAAATGCAATTTTCTTAAACTGTGTGTTTTTTGTCGGTGGACAATAATTTTAGGACGGAGGGAGTAACTTAATGATATGATAAATCAGAATAAATTTGCTATCTTGAAAACTCACACGTGGCTGGCTAAATTTTAATGTATAATTTTCACCACTTGCTTTTCTTGTCTTGTTAAAACGTCTTTTTTATAATGTCCAATCCGATCAATAAGAAGTTTTGCCTTTGTTTGTACAAGTAAAAATGGAGCAAAACATACCGAATAATGGATGTTGGAGATTGGAATTTTAGATACATGACAACCGACACCAAATTAATTGATCTCAAAGAATTATTGAGAATAATCATCTAATAAATTATTGATATAGATCAATAGAACATTGAAGTTCAATCTAAGAGTGGAGGGAGTGGTCGTGCCATGAGTTCGTGCCAAGCTATGGCGCGAGATTGAGCCATGGCGCACCACTCCGTGGTTCGCGCC
>BQNB010022883.1:0-62461 GCA_026074375.1 Tanacetum coccineum | reverse complement strand
AATTATAACACCTTTACTTGTGCCATCAAATTTGCTATATACATATTTGTCAGATTGGTTTAGGAGAAAACCATTGGACAACAAAACGTTATCAAACTTTTGATGCCACTGCTTAGGTGCTTGTTTCAGCCCATATAATGACTTAACTAGCTTACACACCTTATGATTATTATCTGGCATAACAAATCCTTCTGGTTGCTTCATATACACTTCTTCTTCCAAATCACCATTTAAAAATGTTGTTTTGACATCCATTTGATGGATCACTAAATTATGAATAGCTGCTAAAGCTAAAAACAATCTAATTGTAGTGATACGAGCAACTGGTGCATAGGTATCAAAGTAATCGATCCTTTCCTTTTGTCTAAAGCCTTTGATTACCAATCGAGCCTTGAACTTGTCAATTGTTCAATCGACTTTCATCTTTATTTTGGAGATCCATTTGCAACCTAAGGGTTTGCAACCTGGAGGTAAATCAGATAAGACCTATGTATTATTTTCCATAACAAACCAATCTTATCATCAATTGCTTCTTTCCAGAAAGCAGCATCTCAAGATTGCATAGCTTCATTATAGGCTCTAGGATCCTCCTCAATACTATAGCAGTAAGAGTATTGTGATCCAGTTTGATCTCTTGATCCCTCAACTAAGTATAGTTGAAAATCTAAATCATATGATTTAGCTTTTCTAGCCCTTTTACCTATACGAGGTTCGGGAGTCTCACTTCATTTGAATGATCATCCCTTTGAGATTCATCAAAATTTGGTATAATATCCTTTGGTCTAGGTACATAAGAGAAACGATTCTCATCAAAAATTACATCTCTTGATTCTATAATCGTGTTAATAGAAACAGAGTCATTAGGTTCTATAACATAAAACCTATATGCCTTGGAATGCTCAGCATATCCAACAAAGATGCAGTCAATATCCTTTTCACCCAAACTTTTCCTTTTTGGGTCTGGAAGCCTAACAACGGCCCTACAACCCTAAACCCGCAAAAATGGCATGTTGGGTCGTTTCGTATACCAAAGTTCATATGTGGTAGTATTGTTTCTTTTATTAGGAACCCTATTCAATAAATAGCAAGCCGTTAACATGGCTTCTCCCTAGAACCTCTCACTCAAACCCGAGTAAGATAACATGGAATTAACCATTTCCTTAAGAGCTTTATTTTCCTTTCAACCACATCATTTTTTTGTGGTGTATAAGGAGCTGTAGTTTCATGAATGATTCCTACCGTTTGGAAAAATACAGGATCATAATATTCACCGCCTATATCCGTGCATAAAGTTTTAATTAAGTCATTTTGTTGCAATTCAACTTCTGTTTTATAAATTCTAAATTTTTCAAGGGCTTCATCTTTTGCATGTAGCAAGTAAACATAGCAAATATTATGAATTAAAAACTGATTTAATCTAAAAATATTATTAAAAATATTAAACTAATTTATAAAAAACTAAAAAATTCATGAAAAGTACTTTTACCCCCCACCCCCCCCCCCCCAACCACACCCCCCCTCCCCCCCACCCCCCCCCCCCACCCCCTGCCTAGGAAAAATAAAATGGAATTAACTCAACCTTATTGGATAGCTGTTAATAAGAAAATATGTGGTTTGAATAAGCTTATTTGGCAATAAAGGTGATAAAACGAAAAGTGCCGTGCTTGAGTTATAACGAGAAAAAAGACCTAAGGGCGAGTTGGAAGGGACGTGGGGGTGTTAAAACGTTTGGGGGTGAAGGTTGAGGTCCGGGTCTCGAATTTCGGGGCCTCCATATACTCCCAAATGTTTTTATTTTTTTAAATTTCTTTTTGAATAAGCTTCTAATAAGCTTAAAAACAGACTTTAATAAAAGCAACTTTTCTAAAAAGCAGTAATAAGCCCAGAAAAAGCAGAATGGAATAAGCAAAACACACCAAAAACTTAACAAATTAAATTTTTAACTGAATTGCACTAAAAGCTCAAATAAGCTAGTGGTTATGCCAATAAGCTTCTAATAGACTTAAACACACCTATTAAGCAAGGGCAGACCAGAATAAGCACACATGAACGAACAATAAGCTTAGAAAAGCAAATAAGCAGAACTGGTTAAACAATCAAAACAGTCCCAAAAGGGCATTTTAAGCCTAATTTTAAGCTACATACTAAATAAGCTAAACCATAAAAACTCAAAACAGATTGAATTTGACCTACAAATAATTAAAATAAGAAAGTAATAATCATTTTTGAATCACTAGATAAGCTAGAAAAAGCTGAAGGAAATGCCAATTTAGCCCTTTTTAATCTAAGTGGCTTAAAGCTAAACTATTTTGTTTTTTAAGCTTAATAGCAACAAGGTAAAGCAAATAAGCTAAATTACATCTGTTTACCTTGTACCTTATAAGCATTATGAACAAAAAAAAGCAGTTAAAATAAGCTATAGATTACTAAAAGCAAAGAGACAGTTTGAACATAAAAAACTGGCTAAAGGGGTTTTGACAAACTTTAAGCTAGATTAAGAACTAATAAGCAATTGGAAAAAGCTAAGACATAAAAAACAGATGAATATTGGACACTAATAAGCACATATTAGCAATAATTAAGCAATTAAGATTAAAGAATAAGCTAGAAAAAGACTAAATGAAAGAGGCAGTTTACACTAAAGATATGTTTTTGGTTTTTTCAAGGTTTTAAATGTCCAAATGCAATCCTAAATTAAGCTCTAAATCCCATAATAAGCTCAAACATATTGAGCTTATACTACAATGAGCTTGTGCAGGGAATTTCAAACCCTAAAACTAATTTTAACCACCCTAAATTTAAGAATGAAAAATGGAATTTTAATTTTCAAAAGTTGAACTACCTGAACTTTTTGACAGTTTGATACCAAAACTCAAATAACAAATGAACACTTAAACAACTTTCTTCTACTGCATTAAGAAACATAAACAAACATGAAATCAACACTAAATTGCAACCAATTAAGATCTAAGCTCATAAGAAGTTTAAAAACTCATCAAGTCCACAGATTCAAAGTACTTGCAATTAACACCTTAAAACTGATTTAGAAACAATAAAAACTCTTTAAAACAGATTATAAGTCCACTAATGAGCTAAACCAAGTTGGCTTAAAGGCCAATGAATGGTCAAACAGCATTAACCTTGGTTAATGTTGTTGTCTCAAACACCCCTTTAAAATCTCTAAAACATATTTTAGCTTAAAACATATTGTACTAAGCTATGAAACCTAGAAATAGATTAAGAACTAGGTAATACAAGAACAAATGAGCAAGTTTCAACCACTAATAAGCACTAGATAATAAGAATACCACAATAAGATGCTTTAAGCTAAACTTAACAGTTTTAATGAAAAACTTAGATAAATGAGACTTAATCAATAAGCAAGCAACCATAAGCATAAACATTCATAAAAAAGCAGAAATAAGCACCTAAATAAGCAGTAAATAAGCTGAAAAGTGAAGAAGTTAACTTACTAAGCCCTTTGCTCAAAACAAGGGTACAAAGGCTCTTTAGAGCTTTGTCTACAAGCTCTAGCTTGTTTAAAAACAAGCTAGTAAAACCCTATAAGCCCTTCCCTTTTTGGCTTATCATCCAAAAGAGCTTTTGAGTGAATTTGAGTAAGAATAGCTTAAACACTATAATTTATGAAAAAAACTTTCAGTGCTTAAGGTAGAACAGCTTAAATAATGATAACAAGAGCTTATGTTGGCCTTAAACAAAACATTTTTAAAACATAACTTCATTAACTTAAAAACATAATTTAGCATAAAACATAAATTTCATTAAACTTAAAAACTGAGTACAAGGTTTTAAAAAAAAGTACAATAAGCTAAAACAAATTAATATAAGCTGTAAATTACAAGGAAAAAGATTAAAGACTAGATCCCTCAAGGGCTTACAAGAGTCATATTTATAGAAGATAAAGAAGGTCTTGGGGTCTTCTCTTTGTGCTAGTTCCGTGAGGAGATAAGAAGTTGTGCTTCTTATGTGAGAGAGTCGAAATCATCATCTAAACCCTTCAATATGCTTGTTCATCAACTAGTATGATCACAACCCTTGAATTGGTCTTCAATTCATCAACGAATGAGAAGTTAAGGGATTGCCAAGGTGGAATTGGCACCTTGTAGAGTGGGGTTGAGGATAGTGATGGGGTTTTGTTTGTTGGAGCAGGGGTTGAGGTGAGAGTGACAGATGAACAATAACAATGGCGGGAAAAGGGTTTTGGGGGTATTGGGTTTAATTTTGGTAACGGGGTTAGGGTTAGGACTAATGGTGTTAGGGTGTAAGGATTGTAGGGGCTTTTGTTGTAAAAGTCAGGGAGACTAGCTAGCGCTGAACTGTCGTAACACCCCCCATTTTTTATCTATTTTAGCAGCGGTAGCTAATCTGGGGTATTGGTATTACTTCTTGGAAAACAACAATATAATCATAGAAACATTACCAAAGAGATGTTTGTTTCAAAAAGATAACGGTATCATTCATTTAAAATCATAGTTTTACAATGGCAGGTCCCAAAATCTGGTACTCATACAATCGTGGAATGATAAAAAGTTTTAGCCATCTTTCGGAGGTCCATGCACTTCGTTGCCGCTATATTGCTCAATAACCTGAGATAAACATGCTAAAAAGTCAACACAAAGGTTGAGTGAAATTCATAGGTTTGATAAACAGTTTGAATACAAGTCATAGTGTAATAATTGTATAAACACAATTATTATAGAAAATGGTATTGTTATTATACACCCGTTATTAGTAATAATTGCAACGAATACATTTATCATAGTAACAGTGTATTACTGCGTTATTGTCTTGTTTGGTCTGTTTGGTCTGATTGGTCTTGTTCTTTGTCTAAGCACATCGCACTAACACATTATCATCAAAAGTCAATTTAAGAGCTCTGAGATCAAACATAATTAACATCCCAAAAGTCATTTATCGACTTGAAGGTCTATTTAATACTGTAGGATTTTATAATATTAACACATTAATATCCAAAGTCAATTTAACGACTTGTAGGATAGATAACTTAGACAGCAATTGTAATGATATGTCAGGATAGCATGTAATTTGGAAAACACTTGTATTCGTAATTTATAGCAGGTATCCCCCTCACGGGTTTATGAAAACATTAAAGAGATTAAAAGTGAGGCTATGAACTCACCAAGTCTTTAAAAAGTAATCACATTGTTATAAGATAAACGAGTATGTAAAAGAGTTTGTAACAAGCATGCATCCCCCTCGCGGGTTTATAAAACATGGTAAAATAAGTTAAAGGGAGTTATGGATAAACCAAATCTCACTGATATGTATGAGGTAATTAAATAGTCCAAATGAAAGCTGATGACCTTATCACAATCTTAACCGGGGAAGGTTGATATAGCAAAATGATAGTAAACAGCCACGTCACGCAACCTGAGTAAATATGTCAAGTCTTAGGAAGATTGTACTCTAGAACTTTGGTTTAGAGAGTCTAATATTGTTATGAGTTTGATTGGAAAGTTTGGAATTATTGTATCACCGTTCGGGCCATCATAACCTCAGGAAGCTCATTCAGCTAAACCGTTTTAGGAGTTAGGGCACGTTTAAATCGTACAACCCAACAACTCAGTAGAAGGTAATACCAAGTTGAAAAACCTTTAATATGAAGCTCCCTAGTATTGTAATACGATATCATTCGGTTTTAAGCATTTTATTCAATATCTGGAAATGTTAAGCACGACAGTAAGCGTTAATTAAAGTTATGTTAGGTAATGTTTTGAATTAATTTTTACACTTTTTTCCAGAAAATGTTACATTTTTAGACCCTTGAGTTTGAAAAAATGGCAAATTTACCGCTTGGGTTTGCACTTTTACCGATCAGTTTGGTCCGTCTAGTTTATAATTAGACTAACGTAAAACTTTGCACTTTGAAAAGTGACATAATAGACCCCTATAGTTATAACTTTGATAAAATGACATTTTCAGTCCTTTTAGTTATTAATTTCAGAAAGTTACGATATATACCCCTTGCATGGAATACTTTTGCAAAACAAGTCCAAAATGCCATGCAAGCTTATTTTAAGTTTCTAAATGATATTTGCAGGTTATATCTTATTAATATAAGCTAAAATATGAAGATTTAACGTAACGAAAGTTCAGATTAACGATTCGTTAAGCTAGAAATCAGAACGGGTCGAATTAGGGTTTTATAATGAAAACGCGTAGGTTTTTAATTCAAATTCCTTCAATAATCAATAAAGTTGTTATATTAACATTAGTTAAGCATGTTAGGATGGATTATAACAACATTTAACCATTATAACATTTAGTTTTAAGAAAAACACGAAATTAGGGTTTTGGGTGTACGGTTTTGGATCAAAATGGAAATTGAGCATGAATTGAGTTATGAAATTTTAACAAGAGTTTATTTAGGATCATATGAACATTATAAAGGTGTAGGAGCAGAAGTAGAACATCTAGAACCTGGGTTTGAGCTTCAAGGAGCAAAAATGGTGGAAATGGGTCGTTTCGGGCAGTATTTCCACTCATACGCCTTTGTTATATTGTTCTCGGGGCCTTTAAAATATTCAAAGATTAGCTTGTATGATCTTATCTAGATGATTATAGAGATCATATGGAGCAGAGGGAAGGTTTACTCAAATTGGGTTATAGAATATGAGGTGGGGTGTGAGTTGTAATGAGGGTTTTGTGCCTCTATTTATACTTGAACAAGGCAAGGTGACTAAGATAGCTTATGGTTCTGATTCAAGACATGTGTAGCATCTAGTAGCTTATGTGGGAAGGCTAGATGGTGAGTTATACAAGCTAGGATTGTAGATTGAAGTGTTGGGTAGCATATGTGCTTGCCATGGCTGTGTGCCATGGGTAAAAGCAGGGTCATGTGGCTTCATTAGAGTGCATGTGGGTGAGTCATGGAGGTGCTTTTGTGCAAAGAAGTTCTTAAAATGGGTGTCAAAATAGTAATGGAAATCAGCGCGGGTCCTCTGTTTTAGGTTATTAGGGCTCGAACTCTTTTTCTTGGCTTATATTTCGAGCACATTGATCAAGGAATGATAGAAAAATGTGATCAAGGTTTGTATTAAGGCTTATCATTGGAAATTAGCAAGTGGTTTGGGTTAAAACGGGTTAAAATTGAGTAAGTATAGTCGCGGGTTTGATTTAGGTTCGATTAGGGTTTTCATGATTTTTCAAGCTTATAATTCGTGTTATATTGACCTAATATGATAGAATACTGGACCTTAGGCATTGTATAAAGGATTATAATGAAATTTGATGGTGGTTTAAGTAAATAGGGTCGAAATAGAAATAAGAGTAAGCTTGTGGAGTTGAATTAGGGCTCGTAATGGGTTCATTTAAGGTTTTCTAAGCTTCAATCTCTTGTTTATTGCTAAAATGAAGATAGCTAATGAATTGTAAACTCATATTATGAGTTTACAATGGTTCTTGGTTGATTGTTCGGGATTAAAACGGTCAAAAATGAGTAAACGAGTCGAATGATCCATTTAGGTACGTTTAGGGTTTCTCGGATTCAATTTTTGTATAAATGATATAAGATGATGAAATAATGATAAAATAGGATTGACATAGTTGTAAAATAAGTTATTACAACTTATTTGAGTGTTGGTTGAGGTTTAAAATGGATAAAAACAAAGAAACAGGTCATAGTGTAGTATTTAGCTCGGGTTAGGGTTTCTGAGTTTTGAATTAGGGTTTTGAGTGTAAAAATGTGTATGAAAGCTTATGAATGGAATAATTAGGGATTACACATTGTATATTGAGTGTAGTTGCTTGCACAAGAGTGGTGGTGAAGAAATTGGAATGAAAACAGAGGTAAAATGGCTATTTTGGATGTCATGCTTAATGACTTGTACATTGTGCTTTATAAGAGTTGTACCTGACTTGGATGGAGTTTATATTTCAAATGAAATGTTATATTACTTATACATATGATTTAGTAGCTTGTGCATTCACTTTAGATATTAACCCTTCCTAGAATTAGGGTTTAGAGGCATATGATAATAGTTTAAAGCCCGTTTTGGTATAGCGTTGTGAATGGTACATTATAGGAATAATGTACTTTGTAAAAAGGATTTGTGTATTGATATGTCATGCTATGATGTTTGCTTGACTTATATGAAGAAGGATGGCCATAGGCCATAGATAGGTTGCGTGAGCTCGTCTACTTTAGTTATGTAAGTTACATGACATACTGAGATATTGACAATGCAAGTAATGTAATAAAGCGAAAAATTTCCCCGTACAATTGTGATAATAGAAAAATAGGTTTTGTATTTGATGAAAATTCTTGGGTTGTTATAGTCTCCACCCCTTACAGAAATCTCGTCCCGAGATTTAGTTGAAAGTTGTAGTGATATTATTTAGGAATAGATGTAGGTACTGGGTATGAATTTGATTTTTATGTTAGGCTAATCAAGGTCACAAGTCCACGTGTGTGATGCATTTATAATTATGTTGCGCACCATAATTATAATTACCTCCTTTCACACGTCTACTTATTTTCAAGACCACACCTTTTTTATGACAGCTAATAGAATTTCTCCAGATCTTGATAAAACCTGGGTGGATGGGATACTTTGATTTACGGAACCTGTGGGTTATGGGCCTACCACGCTTCTGCTGCGCTACTCTGATCGTAAAGAATCGTTATTCATTAACCTTTAAAAGTCAACATCGAATAAGAATGCTATCACAAGTCTTTGTCAAAATTTTCATACCTAGTGGTATTGAAATCATTTGACATTGTATAGATTCTTGTGTGTTTCCTTGTTATTATGTTGCAGAATATAACAGAAAATTTTAGAATACGGAGATCATGGAATGAGTAATGTCAAGGAATGATTATGAATTTGTAAGAGAGTTGCTAATCACGTGAGATACAGATTTTGAAATGAACAGATGATGAAGGTAATAATGAAAATGAAGGTAATAATGATAATGATTAAGGGATTGTTTGTACAAACGGATTGAAAGAAACTTGTTTGTACGTATGTTATATACTTAAGCCTACTTATTTATAATTAGTCACTTACAAAAAGAAGCGTTCAACTCCTTGTAACTGAGAATTTATAAATTCATAGTTCGGAGATTTATAATTTCCTTATTCAAATGAAGAAGTGACCTAATTCATTTCAATAAGATGATCATAAATCGTCTTACCTAAGCATAAAAACATGATATGGTAATGTGTAGAAAATGATATGATCATGAATTGTTAGATAATATTGAGATGTTGATTGTACTGACACCCATATAACTGAGGATGAAAATTTATGTTGCAAAGGTATGATGAGAGTATTTAGAGTTTGAACATAATCAATCGATGGAATTGACAAATAATGTTGAGTTTTAATATCATCAGATAACAAGATGTAACGGAATTATCACTTTATTATTTCATGGATAACTTTACATATGAAACTCTAAAAGAGTTGATACTTATGCTACATGTCTCGAGATTTAGTTGGGAGATAGAGTGGTGTTTGGAAACAGAAGTTCTTAGTTCCTACAGTTTCTAGTCTGATGGCCTACTTTGTGGCAATTCTGACACCTGACAGTGCACGATCCTTTGTGATGTAGAGTACATTTCCTACAAAGGGGATGAGGTCTATTATATCCACGGTTTCCATTAGCCTTAAAGATTTTCTGTCTTCCATTTTGCTGTGGATGGTGATCATTGTTGCGGTTGTTATTGTTACGGTTATCTGGGTAGTTATTTTTGTTAATGTGATTGTTGGAGTGGTTATTGTTGTTGCGATCATTGGGGTAGTTGTCTTTGTCACGATTATTGGAATAGTTGTTGTTGGTGGTGGTGTTCCTTCTATCATCAAACTTTCATTTGTGATTATTGGTTTCTTGCACAGAATTACGCTTTATTATTTGGTCCATTAGTCTGTGAGCTATGTTGGTGGCTTCTTCCAGAGTTTGAGGTTTTGAAGCTGTAATGTTTCCTTCAATGCTTTGTGGCAGTCCCCCGATGAAAGCTTCCATAAGTTTCTCGGTGTTTGGTACCATATTCATTGCTTTTAATTAACTGATCAATAACCTCTAGGTTATGATGATGCTGTCCTTCCAAATTGAGAACTTCGAGGCATAACGTTTTATTCCTTCAAAAACTTTCTAGGTAAATCCATTGAAGAAGACTTCCAAATGTTTCTATGACCTTTGGTAAACTCAAAGTTTTGGCAAAAGACGGCTAATTCTTGGAATCTCCAAAAGTAAGTCTTAAAGATCATTTCCTTTCACAACCAATTTGTAAAATTTGTCTTCTATTTTTTTCTATTTGACTTCAGTTCGAGGCAATACATATCGGGTTAAGAAGTCTTTTCCAAACCGAGACTCTTCCACGACTACACTGATTCATCAGCGTCTTAGCACACAGATTATTCCAATTTGTTTCGATCAGATCGACCGCGATACTGACATACTTCTCAACTTACCCTACTACGAAGACACGCGACGAGTCACCCTCGCGAGCGAGCGATCTCTCACGCTACTGATTAACCGAGTAGTGCAATTCTTACCTAACCATACGAACTCAACCTCCTACAGTGGTCTCTCTCTAGTTCTAACCGAGGCCTCTAACACTACGCGACTGAGCATCCATTCACTCCGCTTCTACAACCCCATGCGCACCTCAAGAGCTCGTACGTAAAGGAACTAATCTCGTCACAAGTGCCAAATCAATGCACACACCATGATAGCGGTGTCTAGTGCAACACTATAGACTATTGTGACGACACAGAGAACATGAGTATCTCTATACCATATAGTGCCTGCGCGCGTGAGAGCTATCTTTAGTGAGCGCTACACCATATACTTCGGAGCCATACTCAGATTGACGAGTCATCTGGTTAACTTAGAGTGTATGTGATGGTTATGCTGAACGTAAGGTGCCTCCATCTCGATGTAACGTAGTGTGCGTCACGCAGCTTGTTCATTAGGTGTCATGACTGAAGTCATGTCGCGTCGAATGCACACAGTGCCTTGTGGTGTCACTGTCGCGCTCGAGCACACAGATCAGAGTGTTGCAGAGCTCGATGTGGCAGAGGTACATCTGGAGAGACGTGAGCACGATGGATAGAGGTGACACTTCATGTTTGTGTAGCGTTAACTCATTAATAGCTGGTGCGTTACATTTGAGGCGAGCACGTCGTCTTTTAGGGTACATACTCAAGATGTATCACTATATCACGTCATCTATAATACAGAGTATAGTGAGACGGATAGGATGACGGAGGGATGTGCACAGGGGGCGTGTAGACACGTATTAAAACTGTTAACTCATCTATCCTTGGTTAGGAGGTCATATATACACATGGAGATACTCTCTTTCATTATCTACTGAGGTGGGGGGTTTGGGGTTGATAGGTGGGTTGGGCTAACGGTACATACGGTGGGTTAGAGAAGTGATAGCGGTTGATGTAGACACAATACAACTGTTGACTATGAGAGGTTGTTAGGTTTGTATGGGGCAGATCTATAATATGATGATAACTTATAGTGAGGGAGACGGTTTCTACACACATGTAGTTCTGTTAGGACCTGGGGGTGTCGTGTGGTATGTCTCTGATATAACTATGTGAGAGTGTGAGTGCACCAGGATTAACTTGTAATAGTGCACTAATAGTGTCGGTGAGCAGATTTAGTAGGATAATGTACACTCACATGTCTAATGGTGAGAGAGTTGAGACTTTAATACAGGGGACATAGGGCCGTAACAAGATGGCACACTGTAGGAGGTCATGAGAGAGTGCATTGCATAATCTGTCTACTGGAGCGACATGAGTTGGGCACTCAGAATTCGTACGCGATGATGGGATGGAGAGTGTGATGAACGTTAGTCAGTCTCATGCCTAGAGAGCATTGTGGGGCATGACATGTGCAGTCACTAGGGGGGGGATACATTATTATCTAGGGGAGAGGGGGAGTCATGGGCAGTGGCATATCTCTGACGAGGACTCTATTGATTGGATCAGAGCGATGAGCACAATACTAGGGATCAGTGAATAGAGACACATGATGCAGCATGTGTGGTGTCTATTGGTAGGATTCACTTTGAGGGGGGGGTAGGGAGAGCACTGTGGGCAGTTGAGAGAGGTGAGCGGACGCACACACGGGGAGAGAGTGGCATTCGATCGGAGGGGGATTCTGACAGCGAGAGGGATGACTTGAGTTAGATAGGATGCTGGTCTGACATGAGGAGTAGAGTGACAGATTGTGATTGAGGGTTGGATTAATGGGTGTAGATGAGAAAGGGGAAGATTGGGGTTTTTGTGTGGGATGAGATGGTTGGATTTTGTGAGTAGTGTGGTAAGATTTGGGTGATTTGATGGAGTTTGGTGGGGTTAGGGTGAAGTGGGGTTGTGAGGTGGGGGGTGTTGGTGGTTTGGTTGTTGGGGTGTATTTGATAAGGGGGTGAATGGTTTGGTGTGTTATGTGGGGTGGTTGTTGGTGGGGGTTGGTGGAGATGAGGTGGGGGGTTGTGGGTGATGGTGTTTTTTGTTTGTGAGGTGTGATTTTTGGTGGTGGGGTGGGTTGTAATGTGTGGGTGGATTTTGTGGAGGGTGGTTTGTTGTTGAAGGGGGTTGGTTTGTGGTTGGAAGGTGATGTTATGGAAGGGTTAGGAAGGATTGTAATATTTTAGGTTTTTGTTGTTTGTAAGGTGGTGATGTTGGTGATGGTGTGGTGGGAAGTAGATGTTTTTGTTTAGGGAAGTAATGAGGTTAAGGGGTTTGTTGAAGTGTGTAAGTTTGTGTGGGTTTTGGTGGATGTGAGAAAATGATCATCAATATCGAAGTAGAGCGGGTGAGAGAAGACAGCGTTGCTAGTAACATCCTAGTTGTAAAGTAAGAAGTGATGTATAGTATAAATGGTTAATATCGTTACATACTGATACCGGAATGTAGTGGCACGAGGACTTTAATGGCTTGAATAAAGAAATGTGTTATAGTTAAGTTTGACCTTGTTCTCTATAACCATTTGGCGCTATACCAATCTTAAAACCCCTATTTTTACAATAAGCAGCGGAAGCTAATCAGTGGATTACTATTCATGAAACAACAATCCATTATTCATAGAAAACGACCCAAAAGGAGAGTGGTTTCTTCAAAAGAAACTTATCAGTTATTCAAAATCAGAGTTTTTACCAAGAGGTAGTATACCAAAATCTAATTACATACAATGTGAATAATAACAAGTTTTAGCCATCTTCGAGTCCATGTCACTCCGTGCCATATATTGCTCAATAACCTAAGATAAACATGCTAAAAAGTCAACACAAAGGTTGAGTGAAATTCATAGGTTTGATAAACAGTTTGAATACAAGCCTAGTGTAATAATTGTACAAACACAATTATTATGAAAATGTTATTGTTATGAAACTTGTCAAGTTATTTATATACCCGTTAATTGTAATAATTACAACGAGATGCAATTATCATAGTAACAGTATTATTGCGTTATTGTCTTGTTTGTCCTGTTGGTCCATGTCTTGTATAGTATAGTCTGGCTAAGCTCATACACAACAAACTGACTTATGTATAATATAGACCCAAAATGATGTGATTTATATATAGAGATAATAGCCCATCGGTGTAGTACTGTCATATACCTATGAAAATCAAATATAGTGTGTATTTGGTTACCTATCCTCTGGTCATAACACAAACAAGATTCATTAATCTCCGGATAGATCTAATCCACAATATTTGCGTTCACTCATAAGTTGAATTAATGGTCCATTAGTAATTGAGGGACTTTAGGGCATAATGTAACTTAGAACAAAGCAGCTGAATAGCGTATTCAGATAGCATTAACTGTAAAAGACACTGTATTTCCTGGATTAGAGCATGTATAAGTCTTTGAAAAGTAATCAACATCTGTTATAAAGATAAACACGTATGTAAAAAGGATTGTAACAAAGCATGTATATCCCCCTCCCCCTCGCGGGTTTATAAAACATGTAAATAAGTAAAGGCGAGGTTATGAATCTCACCTGATAGGTAGATGTAATATATATTCCAAAATGAAAGCTGACGACCTTATCACAATCTTAACCAGGGAAAGTTGATGATAGGCAAAAAGATGGAGTAAATAATAGCCACGTCATGCAGTCCCTGAGTAAATTTGTTTCTTAGTAAGATTGAAACTCTCAAAGAACTTTAGTTTTAAAAGTTATGAGTTTGATTGAAGATTTTGGAATTATTGTATCACCGTTCGGGCCATCATAATTCAGAAGTCATTCAGTAAACGTTTGAGGAGCTAGGGCACTTTAAATCGTAAACCCAACAACTCAGTCAGAACGTAATACCAAGATGAAACTCCCTTAATATGAAGCTCCCTAGTATTGTGATATGATATAATCGGTTTTAAAAAGCGTTTTATGATGCAATATCTGGTAAATGGTTAAGCAAGAGAAAGTCGTAATTAAAAGTTATGTCTTGTAAGGTTTAAAACATGATTTTATACTTTTTCCAAATGTTACATTTATAAGACCCTAGGGTTTGAAATTGCAATTTAGGCCCTTAGGAGTTTGCATTCTTTACGGAGTTTGTGGTCTTCAAAGGATTTAAAAATGATACCAATAAACCTTCGACTACATTGAAAATGACTCATAGAACCCCTGTAGTGTTATATACTTTGTGTTAAAATGACATTTATAGTCCTTTTAGTTATAAGTTTCCGAAAGTTACGATATAATCCCCCTTGCATGGATTATAACTACAAAAGCCAGTCCAAATGCCATGCAAGCTTATTTTAAACAATTCAAAAGATATTTGGTATAAGTTATGATATAGACTAAAAATATAAGATTATAAAACGTACGCAAGTTATAAATAAACGATTTTCGTTAGCTAGGAGAGCAAAACCGGTCAAATTAGGGTTTCAAACCGGTAAACGACTCAGGGTTTTTTAATTTCAAATTCCTTCATTAAATCAATAAAGTGTTATATTTAACATAGTTAAGCATGCTAGGATATATTAGAACAATTCCATATAAAACCATTTAGTTTTAAGAAAAACAAAAAATTTAGGGTTCGGGTTTATTATGGGTTTTTGCATCAAAATGGAAAATGAGCTGAATTTAAGTATAAAACTTTAAACAAGAGTTTATTTAGGATCATAATGAACATTATAATAGATGAAGGAGCAGAAGTAGAAACATCCCTGAACCTGTGTTTGAGCTTTCAAGGAGCAAAAATGATGGAAACTGGTTGTTTCGGGGGTAGTATTTACCACTCGTAACGCCTTGTATTCTTGTTCCCAAAGGGGCTTCAAATCATCAAAGCTTCACTTCTTGAACTTCTTTAAAACGATCCTAGTATTATAAGGAGAGCAAAGTATTGCTGCCTATAAGGGTATAGTCGAGGGAGGTGAGGTGCAAGTTTGTATGATCATCTAAGGTCCTACAATTATACCCATTATGAAGTAGCAAGGAAAGTAAGCCAAAGTGCTATGATCTTGTCTTGACATGTAAATAGGGGGGTTTCACCACCCCCCCACCCCCCCCCTAGTGTATGATTGTCTAGGCGAAGATAAATGGAGGAGGTCTATATATAATTGATGAGCGTGTTTTTGTGTTTGTAGCTTTCCGGGCTGAATAGAAAAAAAGAGAGAGCCGTGTGCTCTCATTTTGACCAAGAAATGGGTCCTAAGTAATGGTACGCTGCTTAAGGTTTCTAGAAGAGGTTTACATAAGTTATTTGCACTTGGAATGGTTTAAAATGGGTCAAAATTGATGGTGAAGGGTTCGGGCTGTTTTGGGGTTCGACTAGGTTTTCACAAGTTTTCAAGCTCTTTATTTCATGTATAAATGATAAGGATAGGTTTAATATATGTAGACAAGGTCGAAATAGGAAGATTAACAAAATTAGCAATTGGTTTGGGTTAAAACGGATGAGAATTGAAAGAAATGAGGTCACAGTTTGACATTAGGGCACATTATTTTATTTAGAGTTTTAGAAGGTTTTCTGACCTTTCTTGTTTATTATATTTTGCAAACTCCCTTGATTAGGATGATGGAATACAGAACCTGAGACTTAAGATAAAAGTATTAACCAATGAAGTTAGATTTTGGTTCTAGATAAAATAGTTGAAATTGAAAGAATAAATCTAGCTTGAGAATGGGGTTCATATAAGGTTTTCTCTCCTGACACTCTGACTAAACTACCTCCACGCGTTTACACGCTAATTCTCAGCGCGTAGAATCTCGTTTAAAGAAAGATGGTTTAATGATGGATAAAGTTTGTAAACTCTCTTTAGAGGTTTACAATGACACTTGGTTGCTACTTGAGAATGATATGGTCTGAAAATGAAAAACCCGGGTCAAAATCATAATTAGGGTATAATTAGGTTTCCTGGATTTATTTCATGTGGAAATTGAAGTAAATGTATGAATGATGAGTAATGATGTTAAAATGATTGATAATGTCTATAAATTAAGATTATTAAAACTTCATTTGAATTTGGTTTAGGTTTACAATGATTAAAAAAGAAGAAAAGTTCAAGGTTTAGGAATCCTAGCTTTGTTTTAGGGATTAGGGTTTGAATTAGGGTTTTAAGAGTAAAAAGTGTATTGATAGTATATAACAAATATAATAATATAGGGAGTTATTACACATGTATATTAAGTGTAGTAGCTTGTCACAAGTGATGGCGAAGAAATTAGAATGAAAACGGAGGTAAAACGATTATTTTAGATGTCTTGCTTAATGACTTTGTACATTGTGCTTTGAAAACTTGTACTTGACTTGGAGGGAGTTTATATTTCAAATGAGATGTTATGTTACTTGTATGTATGCTTTAGTAGCTATACATTTACTTTAGATATTAACCCTTCATGGAATTAGGGTTTAGAGGATATATACGAGAACGGTTTAAAAAAAGAACAAAAGCCCGTTTTGATATAACGCTTGCGAATGAGACATCATAATCAATAAGTACTTTGTAATAAGGATATGATGATATTGACTTGACATATTGTGAAACAGGATGCCAATAGATAGTCTTGCGTGAGCTTTTCAACTATAGCTATGCAAGTTACTCGATTGCTTTAAATGATAACAATTGACAATGCAATAATTAAATAAAGCGAAAAATTTTCCCCGTACAATTGTGATCCTATACAGTAAAATAGATTGAATTATGCATTTGATGAAAATTCTGGGTTGTTATATCACAGATGATTGTAGTAGGTTTAGTTAGGTTTTCTTTCTAGCTACTAAAGATGAGACTAGTGGCATACTTATGACCTTTATAACTAGAGTATAAAATCTAATAGATCAAAGAGTTAAGGTAATTAGGTGTGACAATGGAACTGAGTTCAAGAATGTTAGATATTAGAAAAAGACTCGGTCACCCCGTGTATTTTACTGTTTATTATAGCTCGTAGTTTAAATAGTTAAACGACACGTTTTTGGTTTTAAGGTCGGGTACGAATACCCGGTATATATGTAAGTAACTATATATAGCACTTCCAACTTTGGAAGAGGCAAGGCTTAGTCATAATTTCATTTACAAAGAAAACACTTCTCTCTCTAGATATTCTCTCTCAAGTTGTTTCTCTCTCTAGAAACGTAACTAGCCCGATCCAAAATCGACCCCGTGTTAATGAGATAAGATATTACCACACTTGGTATCAGAACTAATGGGATGATTTAGATCGTGTGTATGTGCGATTTCTTGCTTGATTTAAGACTCGAAAAGGTGTAACCTTTGAAAGGCCTAGCTCGTTTTTTAAAGACTTCGAATTTTGTTGTTTGTATTGAATAAAGTTTGGTGTTTCTATAGCTATTACCTTATGGTAAATGTGTTGTGTCAAAAGAAACAAGCAAAAACCTTCAAAAGGGTGACTCTATAATAGGTTATTTGTGTGTGAGACTACAAAAAGAAAAAAAAAAAGATGTGAGGTGGGGGGTGTAGAGAAAACTAAAAACCTAAACTATAATAAAATGGAGTTTTTAAATCTAAAAAAAAAAAAAAAAATAAATACCTATTAAAACTAGACTATAAAAAGACCTAAACTAAAACCTAGAACTATACCTAAAATCCTGGGATTTATCCACGCTTGAAGGGCCTTCATCATCATCATCGTCTTCATCATCATCACTATCATGCTTTCTCTTGTGGTCTTTCACCTTGTCTGCAACTTCCTTATCCATGGCGTCTTCATCCGCTATCAAAGCTTCCATGAGAGCATGGTATAGACGGTAGTTGGTCGTGTTTTGTTGGCAGACTTCTTCTTATTCTGAGACCTGAAGAGAGCACTTTAGATCAATTCTTCAAGATCAACTTATCACTGACCCTGATGAGTAAAGTTGAATCTTGTTTCACCTCATCTGTTCCCCTTTTGGCTTTGATAACTCCTTAAGAACTCTTTTCTGTATCTTGATTCTTGATCAGACTCTGGCCAGGTAACACAGAGTATTCATCGTGTAATCTGCAGTGTGTCGTTCAAGAAACCCTAAGGAGAGCATCACAAGTTTGGTTCCTAATAATTATACAACAGTCCGTAAGAACTTGTGATCGTTATTGAAGCTAACACATCACAAGTGATCAGTCTTCCTCACTTCAACATCTCTTGCTCTAATCTTCCACACTAACTGAAGGGCAATGAATGGAGTGATTCAGGGAGAGAATGTGGTGATTTTTGTAGCATCCTGTTGAATTGGTGGAGGATGACTAGTAAGAACCCGCTTTATAAAGATAATCTCTGTGAAGGAGGAATCACTGGAGAGTTGAAGTTACTGTCTGATGACTTGAAATCCAGGTATGTAGAATCGAGACTCCCACTCTAACTATAGATTTCTCCTGAACATCTCGTTGGTTTGTCAAGAAGAAATTGATCCCCAAAGTGAAGTAGTCATCGATAGATTTTTCATGAAGACATAAAACCAGAATGACTTTCTGGTTTATCATCGATGACACGTTTCGTCTGTATGAGTCTTCAAGATTTTCATAAACCTACGGGTAGCTGTTGCGAGGAATACATCAACTATGTGCTCAGGGTTTGTCCAGACAAGAAGACACATGTAATATTCCAGAGTCTATCAGTCTGGTCTTCTTTCATATGGCTCAGGTCTGGATCCAGCCAAAGCCTCATGTGCCTTTACAGGGTCTGATACTGAATGCTGACTCCTGATGATACGGTAGAACAGTCTACATCACCATGATACCTTTGTCATCTTTAGGACAGCGTTTTTCTGTATCACTTTCTTGTTCTTTCTGAATCCTAGATGTTGATGACGATTCATGATCTCTTTTCTCTGATGTGTAATCTTCAGGTTGAGAAGAGGGTCCAGATGTCGAATCAGGAGGAGTTTTAGATCACGCCTAATTAAGGATAAACTAATCAGTAGTATCTTTTTCTTCTTGACAAAAATAATACAAAAAAAAGAGAGCTGCGAGATCGATCAGCTGGAATGCGCTACTTGTTTCTCAGTAACAACGCCTTTCCCTTTCCCAACTACTATCCATTGCAGTTATTGGGATTCGTCTGACACTGGATCCCTGAAAAAGTTGGAGTTGTGGAAATATCCATCCGTCACTCCTCCAAACAGGTCCCACCATGTGGGTCAGAAAGGCTGGATCCAAGCTAACTTGATAGCTCATTCCAGGTCTGCTATCACACCTCTGATCCTTTATTTTCCTCTTTTCTGAGGTGTTATCCTTAACTCAACTTCTTAACCATCTCAAAATCAGGATCATCATCTCTCTTTGAGGAATAGATTCTTGTTGAAGCTTCATCTTCTTCAGTCACAGTTGGAAAGCAGTCATTTCCCTTTCTTAACTTTCTTGTGGAAGCTTACGCTTGGAAAGGTTTCAATGACGGAGGAGGAGCTGGCTTGGTTTTTTTTGACTGTGTGGTGGTTGTAAGGCTTTTTTGTGTAGCACGCTATGTTGCAGGATGCATGCTGCACTTTTCCTCTCGAGGGTTTTCTTAAGAATTCTCCAGCAACCATTTTCAGATACATGGGATAATATAAGATCGTTGAATGGCTCGTAATCAAGGGACGGAATTGCCATTCCAAACAAACACTCAACTGACTCCCCTTTTGGGACAAACTTGAAGATTTCCTACGACAAAAACATCTCCAGTAATATTAACAGCATAATTGTAACTTCGATGGATGTTGTTATTTCTTGCCAAGTAGTAGATTATCACTTTGGAAAACCGTCCATAAGGGATGAGGAGAGGAGATACTTTCTTCTTTGGGTTCTTCAGACTGGCTTTGTGGCTTGCTTTGTGTGAGAAAAATGTCTGGATCCCTTGAGTAAACTCTTCCCATATCAGCTCTGCATGATCAACATTAGTTTGAGTGACGATTCCCCACAGCATTTGCAGAACTGGGTGTCTGGGTTTGTCACTGCCAGAAGTCTTTCCTGTCAAGCACTGGTTGATTAAGGTTAGAATTGCTCTCCATGGTTGATACACATAATTCACCCGTATATTGGAGACAATTTCTACAGGTTCAGGATACCCCAGCTCATTAACAAAATCAATCACAGTGTTACCAGACGGAGGTAACTCAAACGGTTGAGCTGGGATGACAGGAGTAATTGCTAATGCCTTTCTGAGAAGATCAGCACTTAGATCGAACCATTGTTCATCAACTTGACAACTATAAACCCCAGTCTTCTCGTTATATTTCATTGTGTTCCAGAACTGTTGCAGGTAGATAGCAGGAACATTTGCTGAGGCAGTGAATGCTTGGAAGAAGTTGGTATTACTCAGGATGTCCACTGATATCTGAAAGATGGGGTTCTTTTGAATCTTTTGTGCATTGAAAAGAAGGTTGCTTTTCCCGATTGTTAACCACTGAGAGCGAGGTACAATCTGCTCATCTGTTCTTGTCGGTGGTTGATTGGGAACATTTTGTTCTGCCATTGTATTCTGCAAAGGAGTATTAACAAAGAAGACAAACATTGCAGAGAAACGATGTTAGAAAGAACGTTAGCATTGATAAAAGTCATGTAACTGCACGATTGATTAAAACAGTGGTAACTCTGGTTTGATGAAACTCTACACATGATCGCACAGGATGCAGAATTATCCAACAGGATCAATTACTCGATAACTAAGCCCGGATGGGAGTTTAGAAAAGCAACTGGGTCATTCGAAGGGGCCTTGATAGATTATAGGGCTTAATGGGCCAAAATATGAAACTTAGCCCAAACCGCCGCCAGGCAGAATGCCAACTCGCCGTTAGGAGAATTGAGCAAACCGCCGCGAGGAAGGCACTAAACCGCCATGAATAACATTTGAAAAGGGGCGGGTTGAATATTTTAATATATAAAAATATTCGACCAAACCGCCGAGAGACGGCGGTTTACCTGTTGGAATAAAATAAAAGAAAATTATGGCAACCCGCTGTTAGTCAACCCGCTGTTAGTCAACCCGCCGTTAGGCAACTCGCTGTTAATCAACCCGCCGTTAGGCAACTCGCTGTTAATCAAACCGCTGTTAGTCAACCCGCCGTTAGGCAACTCGCTGTTAATCAACCCGCTGTTAGGCAACTCGCTGTTAATCAAACCGCTGTTAGTCAACCCGCCGTTAGGCAACTCGCTGTGAATCAACCCGCCATATGAACCAGCGGGTTGAGTAAGTTATTAAAAAATAATAAAATGACCAACTCGCCACCTAGAAACATAAGCAACTCGCCATTCGGGCTGGATTCTTAAAATTCAACCTACGCACCTCCTTTGTCATAACTAATCACATCCTAAGGCATTCCTACGCATCAGATATACCTTACTACCATTCTTTCCATCAAACACACAGATATCTACTTTCAAAAAGACAACTCGCCATTAAGAAACATAAGCAATCATTCACTATTGTTTGAGACAGAAATCCACACATCAAAACTAATTAATCTATGCCTTATGAACAATTCCCAGCATCTACATCGCACCTTACAACACTACATTGGCATTTTAGTCTAAGACGACCCTAGATCTATTTTTTATACACTTTTTACTGTGTTTTCATTCGATTCCTTTGATATACACACTGAATAAATGATATAGATTAAGGACCGATACATACCTTTGCAAGAAAAACTGGAAATCAAAGATTCGAGGTTTGGTTCTTGGCGGCGAGATGCGTGAAAGAGAGTGTGTGTGTTTTTTCGTTGACCGTTTTTTGAAAGGTTTGACCAATAGCCAACTCGCCGCCTCTTTTATTCTCCTAAGTTAGAAAGTTGGCAGATTCAGTCCCTTAGGTTTCCATCTTCTTTTATTTTAAGTATTTCTAAGGCTTTTCTAAGATTAGGCAATTGGCCAACTTAGTCCCTATTGGTTAATAAGGCTAGGAAACAAAGAGGTACATTAGGGAGCCAACCATTCCTCTAAATCGAGTTTGGTCAACTGGAATCCCCATGAGATCCTCGTCCAGTTTCAATCGATCCACCATTGGTGTATCGACAGGGTCAGAGAGATCCATTCCATATTTCTTTAAGGTTTCGAGAGCATATTTTGCTTGGTTAATAAAGATGCCTCTGGGACTTTGAGAAACTTGTAGTCCTAAGAAAAACGACATTTGTCCCATCATCGACATCTGAAATTTGGAGCTCATCTCTTTTGAAAAAGTGTTACACGCATTATGATCTGTTGAGGCAAAAATGATGTCATCTACGTATATTTGAACAAGTAGAATGTGTTTGCCTGATTTGCGTGTGAATAACGTTGGATCCACGGCACCCTTGAAGAAATTGTTGGCCAAAAGGAACTTTGATAGTGTGTCATACCACGCCCTTGGTGCCTGCTTTAGCCCATAAAGAGCCTTCTTCAGACGATAAACGTGAGTAGGATTATCCTGGTCTTCAAATCCTTCAGGCTGACTGACAAAGACTTCTTCTTGAAGATCACCATTCAGAAAAGCAGTTTTGACATCCATCTGGTAGATGATCATGTTCTTGGTTGCCGCATTGGCAATGAATATTCTGATGGCCTCTATCCGTGCAACTGGAGCAAACGATTCTTCAAAATCAATACCTTCCTCCTGACGATATCCCTTTGCAACTAACCGAGCTTTGTTTTTCAGTACATCACCATATTCATCAAGCTTCACTTTGTAGATCCACTTGAGAGCGATAACCATAACATAGATTGGGCGAGGTACTAATTCCCACACTTCAAGTCGATCAAATTCGTGAATTTCATCTTGCATGGCTTGAAACCAGCAGTCTTCTATCACGGCCATTTTGAAGTTCTTGGGTTCGACTTTGGACAGTTCAGTATGGAAACAGCACCACAAAGCATCGGATGCTAACTGTTTTCTGGTAGATACAGGACGAGAGGGATTGCCAACGATGTTATCCAGAGGATGATCTTTGGTCCATCTTCTGAGATGATCTGGTGGGTAATTGACTTGAATAGGTTCTGCTGAATTAACATTCCCAGATGATGATTGTGCCGAACCTGGATCTCCAGTAACAAGGTTATGTGAAGGATGAAGAACATCGTGAATGATTGGGGGGTCTTCTTGAATGGGTTCTTCTGCAATTTCTTGATGTTGGACTGGAAGATGAATATTGGATGTTGAAGATGAAGCACTTGTTGACGGTGCATCTTGAGCAATTGTGGTAGACAAAGATGTACCTGGTGGGACCACTTGAGCATTAATTTCAGTAGCAGACGGTACTGGTTCATTAACTCGAGTTTGTTCAAAGTGTTCATCAAACATTGGTTGAAATAACATCTCCAGCTCTTTGTCGGTTGGAGCGAGCCCTGAATTGAGTTGAGTTGTCACAGGGGTCATGGTGAAAGGCGCTGTCCTGAACTCATAGCGTACAGGAGCCATTGACTGATGCATCCTCATCGAATGTGACGTGAATTGTTCCATTAATCGAACGAGCTTCTCCTTAGTTGTAGATCCTATAGAGCCCCTTCCCTGCTAGGTAGCATACCCAACGAAATCCTAATGTCCGCTTTTTTGCTTGAAATTTTTTCCTAGAATTTTCGCTATCATTTGTAGGATTAGCACAGAGCAGCACCAAATACCGGAAGAAATGTAAGAACAGGTTCTTATCATGCACAAGCTCATAAGGGGTTTTGTTATGACGAGTATGAATTAGTGATCGGTTCTGGGTGTAACAAGCAGTGGCTATAGCTTCAGCCCATAGAAACATGGGAGCCTTCGAGAATATCATCATTGTCCGTGCTGGTTCCACCAGTGTATGATTATGTCTTTCAACAACGCCATTTTGTTGAGGAGTTCTCGGAACAAATTTTTGATGAAATATGCCAACACCTTCATAGTATTCAGACATAACTTGGTTGACGAATTCCGTTCTGTTATCTGTGCGAATGAATCTGACTGTTTTGTTGAGGCCAACCTGTATTTGCTTAAGAAAGTTGGTGACAAACTCTGGAGTTTCATCCTTTAACCTCAAGAACTTTACCCATGTGAATCTTGAATAGTCATCCACGATGACTAAGATGTATTTCTTCCCTTTAATACTCTGGACTCTCATTGGACCACACAAATCCATGTGAAGGGTATGAAGAACTTCCATATTTGTATTTTCAGATTTTGGCCGGTGGGAGAACTTCTTGCTTTTTCCAAGCTGACAGGCTGAGCAAAGATGATCCTTTTCAAACTTCAATCTAGGTAGACCTTTAACCAGATCTTTTTGAGCAAGATCATTTATCATGCCGAAGTTTAAATGGTTTAAACGACGATGCCATAACCATGATTTGGACTTGGAAGCTTTGGACAACAAGCATATCGGAGACGACTTCAACATTTCATCAATCGATATCGTGACAAATTGTGCCCAACGACTACCTTTAACGATACTGTACCACTTGATAATCACGAACACAAGCAAGTATGCTTTCTGAAGCCACTCATGATCAGAATCACAAAATTGCCCTAACATAGAATAGATTGTGTCCAAGTCCCTCCACTAGTAAATCTTGAGATCACACTAGTCACCCATACCTAATCTCCTTAACCATGATAAGCCCTAAGTGATCATTTCCCTCACGAAATCTGACTGACCCGGTGAACTTTTCCACAAAATTCATGAGCTTTGAACGATTCTCCGTCATATAGTTTTGAACAGCCAGAGTCCAAGATACCAAAGCTTACCTGTACGACCTCATTTTGAAAATAAGTCGAGGTTTGGAGAGTTTGGAATTTTGGTTCCCCCAATTTTTGTGGGGACCTGTTGGTTAGCATATAGAGTAGAACAATTTCACAGAACGCTTCGATTATCTGGCATATTTCCCTAAGGCAAATTTCTTTCCCCTGTGCGTTCCGCCATTGAGAACCACAATCAGTCTCCTAAGGTGAGTTTCTTTCCTGTGGGTCTCCATTGATAACCAATATCTGCAAATAGTTTTCCCGTAGCTTTCCAAACCCGCTGGGTCTTGGACAAACTGTTATCAGACAGTTTGCCTTTTGGTTTCCAGATCTGCTTGGTCTTGTTTAAACTGTTATCAGACAGTTTGCCTTTTGGTTTCCAGATCTGTTTCTCTTTATTCAAGACAATTCTAACGGTGGGCGTAGCATTCACAGAATTCAAGATATTAACAACACACATTCCATGACTTGCAGAGTTTACAGATTCAGAATTCGAATTAATTACAACACGCTTAGAGCTAATGCTAGAATCAACCCGATTCACTTTTGTCCAAACTGACTTATTTGTCCTAAGGCGTACTTCTACTTCCTTCTTATTCTCCTTCTTAGCAGGCAGGATCCTATTTTTCTTTGTATTGCTTCTAGGCTTTGACCCGCTTGCTTCAGTGGAATCGTTTACTCCTGTAGAGGGAAGCACAGGGATATTAGTCAGTTGAACTCTCTGGTGCACTTTGTGTTTCTGTGTGTTGCTAGAAGAAGTTCCTGGTTTATCACTAAACGTAACTTGCTTTTTCCTAGTAACAGGGGTAGAGGGAGCCTTGTTATCTCTTTCATTGAAACTTTTTGGGCAAGTGCCAATCACACATTCTAACAATTCCTGAGATAACTTAGTGTATCGGCAAGCATAGTTAAGTGAACTATCCAGTGGTTTAACTACTCTAGCTTCCTCTACAATCTCCCTAACCGTTTCTACACTCTCCTTAAGATGGCTGATATAGTTTAAATGAGCACTCCTATTGTTCTTAAGGGGATGAGGGATGGGTTTAACGTCAATGGCATACATGCCAGGAGCAAGAACTTTTGGTTTGACATAGTCACTAGTGAAACAAGGCTCTTTGCTTCGCAATTGAGCTTTTAGACTCTCAATCTCATTCAACATGGTAGATGTCTTTTCACTTGTGTGAGCACGCGTGATCTTAATTGAGTCATACAATTCCTTGTAATGTTGTTTGACCTTTTCTAGTTCTACTCTATCGCAATCATTTTGTTCAATAAGAGCAGTGACATCTACAGCATTATAAGGCTCACGACTTCTGTCATTCACACTAGCGACTAGATCTTTCAAGTGTCGAATCACGTTATCTTTTTCTTTAATCTGATGTTCGAGATTCTTGATTTTAAAGAATGAGTTAAAATCAGGAGCTTCCTGTGATGCTTGTGAATTTTTATTATCAAAACTTTCTTGAAGATGTTGATACTTTAATTGCAAATTTAGGTATTCCCTTTCAAGTTTTGAAATAAGTTTTGACTCATCATGAACTTTAGACATGTCAGCTTCAAGATCTAGACAACGTGATTTTTCCACATCATACAGCAGTTGAGTCGACAAGCAATTAACAATCAGATTCTCATTTTCAATGAGAAGGTTTTTCTTTTCAATTTCAGCACATTGCTTGTCTACAGTATTCTTGTCCACTTCGTTATTCATTTGATCAAAAATTTCTTCCATTTCTTTAACTTCTTTAAAGAGGGCTTTTTGAACTCCAACAAAGTGTTCTTTAAGAGTTTTGAAAAATGGAATAACTTCAGTGAGGTAACATCTTTTTGTTTGCTCAAAACCTCTTTCCCCCTCTGTAAGACCTGATGGTGTGATTCTAGTTTTGCAAGTTTTGTCAAATTCCGTAAAAAGTTGTGTGAGTACATAAAGATTAATTTTCACCTGACTTTTAGTTGGAAGAATTCTGGGGACAAGCTTGACAGGAGTATTGGGTGGATACACTGTCAATGCTGAAATTGGTTTTGGAGCTAAGGTCTCAGCCTTTTTCCTGTTGTTGTCATCTATGGACCAAAATATCTGTTCTGGGGTCAGATTTCTTTGGGGAGCAAAGGTTGCAAGAAGGTTCGGTTGCAAGAAAGTTTTCTTTCGAGTAATCGGGGGGGGGGGGGGGCCCAATCCTAACTTTATTTTCCACACATTGAAGGGCATTTGCATTTTCAAAACAGCATTTTATTCTAGTTATCTCAGCTAAACTCACGCGTATATTCTGGGTCATGTATGACAGTGGGTGTATGTTGGTAGTGACAAGTACATGACCATTATATAGGAGCAGAATGAGCTTGTTTGCACGAGCGAGAACATACGGGATTTTTATTGACTATTGCTTCCTTGTGCTTTTCCATCATAGAAATGATTTTGGTTTTACACACATTGTGACCACGGTTTAAACAGACTGATGATTCTGTTTGTATAATCTATCTTCATTCTTATCTTTTAGCTTCTTTAAGTCAAAAATCTTCATGGAATTTGTCTTCTTTTTGTTTAAATCCTTTTTCAAAAGTGTTACATTCTTTTGTCTATGGACTTATAATGGTTCAACTGTAGAATAAGAGTATTTGTGCTGAATGAAGTTCAGATTTTAAAAGATTTCCTTTCTGTTCTCGGTACGAGATGATTATTCTTATTTGTCATCAAATTTTTCGTCTCCTATCTGTTAATCAAACTTTGCCACGTTTTCTTATTTCCGACCAGTTCCTTATATCCTCTCATAGTTCTTAGGTCACTTGAGTCAATCATTTCTTGTCTGGCTTATTTGCTATTTACTTTGATACACCATGTTCATGCATTCATCGAGAATAGGACATCAGTGCTCTAATTTCGTACAGAAGATGCCATTACATTGTTCAACATGTTCTTCGTTGTCTTCACATAATGATCATTCGGAATAATATGCTATTCAACTCGTATTCAGTCAGCATCAGAGTCAACAACGTAGTTATGATGTACATCGTTTTGCCATATCGTGTAATTCATGATACTCATTCATATGATCTACAAAGTATCATGATCTTTTACCTCAAATGGATTATTTTCGAGTCAATGATGTCTCGGCTTCATTTGTAGATTGGATCTTCAAGATGTGAGATTTGCCTAAACCATGGTTCTGTGAAGTGGGACTCATCAAATCAGAGTCGGAATGCAATCACTTTCATCAGCATTCAAATATGGTCCATCACACATTGAGTGCCAATTCATTTCGGTTGAATCAATCCACATCTAATCATCAACGTTGGTAAACTGTTACCCTGCAAGAAACAACGACTTGTTCTTCATCCAGTATGCTCCACTCTACCTGGCTTGCATTAGTAGCATATTGTACTTGAAGTAGTTTGAAATCTTGAGTACGCTTTGGGCCTTAGCACATTCACGTGCTATGTGCCTAGTACGTTACAGTTGTAGCACTTGAGGGTTTAGCTTGGACCGGATTAATTCATGCCTCCTTGCTTTGAGCTCATATCAATTTCCGCTCACACCATTTCCTCTTGTTGTGTTTCTCTGAAATGTTCTTCATTGATTAGTCGCATTGTATCTTCCACGGACATTCTTGAACCACAACTTTCCCACGTCTTGAACATTAGCTTTGTTCCTTGGCATTGACGAAGCTCTAAGATGATTGTTAGTTTGGGAAGATGTGATTTCTGTATGAATTAGTGAGGATGGGCAAGTGTGTTGGATAAACTTTCAATCAAGTTTTCTGTGAGGGATCTTCCTGGTCCAGTTGAAGCCTGTTATGTCAGCAGGAGATGGTTCTTTTGTGGCGTTGATGGAGATTTGGTTGATGGGTTGAGATACTGCTGAACCTGAGGCGTGTCCGACACTAGTGCAAAGTATCATCATTTGGTTGACCGGAACTTCATCATAATTCTGTTCTCATTTAGCATGCTACATTCATGTTGCTTTAAGTAGGCATACAATCTGATCACAGTTTGAATCTTTCAAAACCTCTGTTAAGTTTGATTAAGTTATGATCTATCTACTCAGGCAACATGTTGTTTCACAATACTTTGAGTTTATGATGTATCTCTGGTCATGGTCATTTGATGTTTCTCATGTATTAATGAGCTTCGTAATACCTAACGTTAGTTTACCTTGAATGGTTCTTCCTTTGATTGACGGGAAGTGTTCAAATTCATCGTATAACTAGATTCTCCTGTCATCCTTTGTTAATAAGAACCTTCCTTGAATCGTCCTTCTCGTTTTCCCAAATGTCTTTGGTCTGTATAGTGATTGATGAGTGAGTAGATGTCATTTGGTCTAAACATGTAGTAGGATAGTGGTTGCACGAATGTCCGCTTTTTTACCTTTCTTTTTTTCAGATGAAAGGTCTTAAGGACTCTGCATCGTACTGGACCTTGTGAACTGCACCTAGTTTCCTACCAGGCAAATAACATCTGAGACCGTTCCATCTAAAATGGTCCTTTCTTTGATGGACTTATAATATTCTCTCATTATCCTTCCTAGACAGTACAGTGTATACGTTGTGCCAAGATTCATAGTCTGTATCTATCAGCATTGGTGAGTGTATCAGAGACTGCACACTGGATGTCTTTCTTGCATAATTGGACTTCTTGTATATATTAGGATATGATATGTTTTGACTTCGATCAATGGATTAGTGAGTATACGTTAAAAGAGTGGTGAGGTTAACGCTATTCGTATTTTGTTTTAGTGTATTAAATCCAGAGTTTTGAAAATTCAAATTTCCTAAGACAGAAGCTCAAATCGTCGCCTAGGGCTACCAAACCGCTGCAAAGAAATAAGCAACTCGCCGGGTGGAATTTTAGGCAAAACTCGCCCACGATCACAACTAGCTGCCAACAAACCCGCTGCGAATAATATGTTTAATCAAACGCCGTTGGAGTTTTTCAAACGCTCAGAGTTTCCTTAAGATATTTGCTAATAAATATTCAACCCAGCCTGATAAACTTGTTCAATACGCTTGGTAAGCAAAACCGTCTGCTTAGTAACAAATCGCCGGCTTGAGCAACTCGCCATCTAAGCATCCCGCCGTGGCTTATGTAGAGGGTTGGTAACCTACTTAATAAAATAATATTTTCAGCAAACCGCCGATGAAGAAGAAATTATGGCAAACTCTTCCAACGAAGAACAACGACGTTTTGTAACACAAATCACTATAAATCCACCCTCTGAACGATTTTGCTTGAATTTCTTTTGCACAAACAATACCAAGGTAATTGATACTTAGACACACCCAAAACTTTATCCATACAAACATCAAATTCGGACGTATCTTCAAAAACGAGCTAGAGCATTCAAAGGTACACTTTTCGATCTAAATCAAGCAGAAATAGCAATACACACGATCTAATCATCCATTAGCTCTGATTCAATTGTGGTATATCCTTTAATTTCATAACACTGGGGTCGATTCTTGGGATCTGGCTAGTTTCTAGAGATAGAACACTTGAGAGAGGATATCTTAGAGAGAGGGAAAGTGTTTTTTCTAAGAAATGGAACTAATGATAGTTGTCTCTTCCAAAGTTTGGAGAGGGACTATATATAGTATTACATTATTAGGGTTATTGTATCCCGACTTAAAACCGAAAAACGTACTATTAACTATTAAACTACGAGCTATAATAAACAGTAAAATACACGGGGTGACCGAGTCTTTTTCTAATATCTAATAGTTATTGTATGAAAACTCGACTAATGGCAAATGTTTAACCCAACCATTTCCAAAGTCGTTTACGCATGACGTAGCCATATCCTTGAGAGTTTGGGAGGGTTCTCTGTTTGTCTGTCGGTTTGCGGAAGATAGCAGTACTTATATTCCTAACTTGTTTGTACACTATAAGCCTTTTGATAGTGACTTCTAGAAAATTTTAATGCGAACGAGGGTCACCGATCCACAGTTATTGAAAAGGTATTTCATGCTTAGTGTACTACCTCCTTTAGGTACATTATCTCTAATTTCTCCATGGGATCAGTTTCCCTCATTGCTAAAATGACAGACTTTGTAAGTCGGACAACGATCACCCAAATAGTGTCTTAACCTGTTGACGACTTTGGATGCTTTGTACACAAATCATCGTGATGTTGATCCCACTTCCATAAGGTATCTCGGGCTGTACTAACAACCCGATGGTCTCTGATGTCGAATTTACCTTAGTTTACAGGGTCAAACATTTGCTAAACAAGGTGCGATGTTGACTTTCATAATTGGGCCATCCAGTTATTTTTAAAGGGGTTTCTTCATATCTAGGTACATCTTGTCAGACACCCGGTAGAATAGAGTATTTAGAACTTGTGGGTCTCGTGCATGATCACAGTCTTAATTCACCATAAACATGGTACACAACTCTGGCTATTTTAAGCACAGAGCTGTTCCATACGCACGTGGTTCTAACTTTCGTTCTAGGTTTCTCTGGATCTTTTGAAAAATTTCTTTTTCAACAATATACCCCAACTTCCTTCGTATGATGTTCTCGGCTTTCGTGCTTCAGTCGGAGCTTTAAGATTTGTTTAGGAAGATCAAGCCATTAAGTCATTTCTATGGCCCGAACCCTTAGTGGTCTCGTTCCTTCCTGCTCAGAGCGTCAGCAACAACATTTGCCTTCCATGGGTGATAAATACGGAATTTCGCAATAATAATTCTACTCAGCAACTACTAACAGCGTACGTTTTTGGCTGAATATTTATTCTTCTAATCAACAGAATGTGTTGTAAACTTTTGTGATCATAGTGTAACCCAACCGTGCACCTTGGTTCGCTACAGATAGTACTCCAAATCTATGAGCAAACACTACTGCACTAAGTTCTTAATCATGAGTCGTATAGATTCTTTTTCATGAATTTTGAACGGCGTGAAGCATAAGAAATCACCTTTTCTATTTGCATCAACACAGCGCCAAACCCTTCTTTGAAGCATCGCGTATGCGATGATAATTTTCGCTTCCCTTCGGTAAGGCAAGATTGGTGCACTGCACAGCTTATGTTCAACAGTTGAAAAAGCTGCTTCTTGTTTATCGCCCCAATTCAAACTTGACACCTTTTCTGGGTTAGTTTTGGTCATTTGACTTGGCAATCTTTGAAAACCCCTTCGATGAATATTCTAATAATAAGCATGGCAGGCCTAAAAATTGGCGAATCTATGTTCGGTGTTTTAGGAGGACGCCCACAATCATTTTGATTAGTTTCAATATTGGCAGGGTCAAGTGAATACTCGACAGTCAATCACCGTGACCGAGGAATTGTACCCTAGGAGATCCAGAATTCAACACTTGGAGAATTGGCGTTACATTTTTCTCTTATTAAGGGCAATTTAATATTGCCTAAGAGTGTTCTTCACGTTCCTTCTTACTTTTGGAGTAGATCAAAATTGTCATCGATGAAGATTAATTAATATCTTGCCAAGATTGGTTTACCACACCCGGTTCATAAGGTCATGAAACACGGCGGTGAATTAGTCAAACCAAAAGACATGACTTGGAATTCTCAGTGACCGTTATATCGAGTCCTGAATTACAGTCTTGGGAATGTCTTTTTCTCGAACTCTTCAATGGTGATACTTCTCGACATAGAACGATCTTTGAATAAATACTCGATCCTTGCAGCTGAGTCGTAGTAGGTCATCGATCCTTGGGAATGTGAGGTAACGGTTTCTTCATATCAGTTTGTTCATCCTTGTATCGATGTACATCTGGAATGACCCATCTTTCCTTCAGTACAAACATAAACTAGAGCATCCCACCCAGGGTGAGGAATTGGTCTTTGAATCCTTTGTCTGTAAAGTTCATATAGTTGATCCGCTAGTTTCATCATTTCAGATGGGCTAGTCTATATGGTGCCCTTGCTACAGGTTTGTAGGCACCACGGTACCAAATCGTTCGTAACACCACTTGTCGAGTGGTGTGGTATACCCGGCAAGTCCGCAGGAAAGACTTCAGGAAATTCTTGAAACAAACTGGCACATCTTCAAGTCGTTCTTCCCCTTTGACTTGTCTTGTCTTTGGTTGCGAGATATTTGCCTATGAATCAGTGACATCCCTTCGTTAAATACTCTTGAGCCTTAGTACACGAGATGATGTTTAATCGGGTCCCGTGTTTATTGCTGCTTCCGTCACCTCGAACGATTAAAATTTCATCTCCAAAAGGATATGAAACGATATTTTATGCACTGATAATAACAGGCATGGTACTTGCTAACCAATCATAACAATATAACGTCAAAAATTACAATAGTTCTATGAGCATTAGATGGTCTATGTTGTAAGGATGATTTAAGAAGTTTAACCTACAACCCCGGATAATAGTGTTTAACCAACCAATTGCAGACCCCTGTCGGCTAGTTCGACACTTATTAATCATGATCTAATGCAGTTGGAGTGATAACAATTCGAGAGCTAAATGCAGTAAGATACAAAACTCCTCTATCGGCACAGGTATCAAATAATAATAGATGCATTTCGGTTGTTTAGGAGAAACGTACCCGTGACGATATTGTTGTTCGGGTTTGCCCCTGCATTGCCCACGGCATACACCTTTGCCTGAGCCTTGTCATATCCAACCCGATTACCCTAGTTATTGTTGTTCTTCAATTTTGGGCAATCCCTCTTGAAATGACCTTGAGCACCACATTCAAAACAAACCCTCTGATTAGCCCCAGTGTTGACATTTGGGGGATTCTTGCAGTCACGAGATAAATGGACCAAATCGGTGTATTGCACTTTGTGGCTTTTGGGAGCAACAAGGGGTCCATTCATGGTGATAGTTTCTTTTGGGACCAGATGTTAGGCCCTTCGTAATGGTCTTTGTCACCATTTTCTACTGTGGCATAAGCTCTTCCAGTGTTTTGTATCTTGTTTGGTTACTGTTCTGGTCGTTCCTGGGTGGTGTCATCAGACTTTCTTTTTGTTGTCAGCCTGTACATTCAGACAAAGTGTTGAGATTTTTATCCATGAGGTCAGTGGCAAACTCCATGGCATCCATGAGTAGTTTTTGCTTAGTTGCCTATCACACTGACATGGATCGTGTGGGCAAGCCACCGACACTTATTTCTTATTTGGTCTATTCTTCAGGAAACCATCGTTCGTACCTTGAGTGCCTTATAGGTTCTTTGGAAATGTTGGCTATAGGTTACCACATCGTTACCCTTCACCTTCAAATTCCACATTTCAAACTCCAGCTTCTTAATTTCGCCCCTTGGGCAGTATTTGTATGTCATCATCTTTTTCAGTGTCCTCCATGGCATTGTATGGACAGTCTTAGGGAGTTGTGGTCTTAATATTGGGATAAGTATCCTACATGTAAGAGCATTTCCTTGCAGGGTACACATAGCAAATTTGACCTGGCATGCTACTGTATAGTTGCTTATGCTGTAAACAGACTCCATCTTTTCAAACCACTGAGTAAGTCCAACAACTCCCTCAGTGCCCTTAAAGTTCAAGGGGTGACATTTTAGGAAGTCCGGGTAGGTGCATTCACGAGAACTGCATTGGGCCTTCTTGCACCCGTCCTAAAGTTGGCTATATCGGCCATTCCTGGTTGGAATCACGTGTGCAGTGCAGCTATAAATCGACTTCGTTAATCATTGTCTGATTTGAGCCATTGGTGACAGATGTAGTGGTATGAGTGTATGTGACTGGTGTTGGTGTTGCACCTGGGTTTAACCCTCATGGTAATTTCCTCTTTGGTGCCATTTTCTTTAAATAACAAAGAAAACATAATACCGTTAGATTTTCATAAAATCATAAAATATGACATCAACTTATACACAATTAAATAAAACGAGATCACATCACATGCGTTAACCCTGGTATACCAAATCGACATTCAATTTCATAATAAAATTCGATATATAAGATAAACGTAATCGTCCATTTCATATATATTTGAAATTACATGTTCGATTACAGATACAAAGATGATTATACTAAACTTTAGGTTACAAGTCATAGAAAAACCTAAAGCCATACTAGCCGGGATATACCCGTAACACTTAGTATGCTGTACAAGATAGGTAATACCTGAACAAAAGACCTATACTGGGTAGCTAAACAAAACAAAAGATCTATACAGTCTGCTCCTGGACTATAGTAAGCTCAGTCACCCTAGCATTGACCCCTCCAAGGGTCATCGGTGCTACCTCCTCAACAGCCTCTCTCGGGTCTATTCAAACATCTCTAATCCAATAGCTGACCTCCTCGGCTCTCTGTCGTCTGATCTCGGTATCTATAGTACCGACAAACCCATAGTCTGCCCTACGACCTCTAACCGGTCTAGTGGCAGCTACAGCTAAACTCTCTCCAATCTTGTACCTAGGACCAAGGTCAATACCCAACCTCTTCTGAGGTGGTAATGTAATCTCGGGCCTATCTGTCCTGTGGTCAGAAGATAGTAACTGCAAAGGTGGTGATGCAGGAAATGGGGGAGATGGTATATGTGGTAATGGAGATGATAGTGGAGTAAGTGGTGATGGTGGTGGGGTGGTTAAGGCAAGAAGTCTCTCGACCTCTTCCCTAGGAGGAAGTGATATAGATGGCTCATCCCGGATAGATATCCTGGCAGTCATACATTGTATAGGTGGGACAGAGTCGGCCGGAGCTGGGTGCACCTCCTCCTCCTCATCCTCATCCTCGTCCTCATCATCATCATATTCTATCACTTATATCATTATTCAGCAGGGTTAATCAGTTTGGATCCTCATCGGATCCTCATCGTCCTACCTCGCGATATCTCTCCAGATCGGAATCAGGACATATCCCTGGTGGATCTGCATGTGGTGGGAGTGTAGCAGGTAGTGGCTGCTCCTCGGCCGGGAGTATCTCATCCTCCTGTGGCATGTACTCAGGGTACATCGGCTCAGGAACAAAGTCCAGTGGGGGAGGTGACTGCGGCTCCTCGGGGCCAGGTATGTAGTCAGGCGATGGTGGAACCTCGGGGCCAGGTATGTAGTCAGGCGATGGTGGAACCTGATAAGCAGCCATTATGTAAGCATATGGGTCCTCTGGCATCATGGGTGGTCCATTGATTCCTGGTGAACCAATGTCTGAATCGTCCTCAACTGGAATGGATACTGATGTGTATGTAACTGTAGAATGCTCAGAATCTGACATGATAATATCTGAAATCAAAATTAGCTTATATAAGTATGCTAATATAAGACTCTTATAGTAATATACATTTATATTATAACATGTATATCAATCATGAATATCAATCATGCATGCATCTAGCCTAACCGACTAATGCACAATTAGTGTATGTATGTCCCGTGAAAACCCCTTTGTATGAATGCAATGTTTGAAAATGGCAAAATACAATTGGAATGTTTCTTATAACATTGGTCTGATACCAATCTGTAACAACCCCAAATTGGGTCGCAGCGGAATAAGGGTTCCAGGGGTGTACTTTCTCAGATCAATAACAAAAAGATTATTAAAAGTACGACCGAAAGTCGTATTAAAACTGATTACTTTGGATTATTAAAGTATGTGTTACAAAAGCCCGAAGCTTTAATTGTTTACATCTGTTATTATTTACAAAGATTTCCAAACATAACAGATATACAAAGTAATGCGACTAAATCTTTAATTTTATTGGACCCATGGAAAACTTCAAAATATTTAACACAAATGTTTTCTTAGCACCTAGTGCTTAATGACCTCCTGAAAAACATTGTATTTAAAACGTCAACATAAAGTTGGTGAATTTTATAGGTTTATGTAAATGTATATGAAGGACCGCAAGACTTTCCCCGTGATAATGCAACAAATACAAACATCACAAAATGTAATTACGTTTTCTAGTCGTGACACGAGCTCGACATATTTGAATAACTATATATATAATTATTGGCCTACATTGCCCGTTGATGAGGTTAAACCGTAACATCCAAAATCCGACATGATATACGTTCGTTTCCAGTGATAGCTAGTCACCCGAACAGGGAGGTCAATCCCAAATAGATCTATCTATATTCATTCGCGCTCACAATTCCAGTAATTGACAGTTCATGATTCATGGGCTATAGTGGGTTAATCGTTACTTTAGGCAATCGTAATCCATGATAAATGTGCACTTGCATCCAATTTGTAAACTGCATTGTTTTCACCCCAAAAAACTTGTAAATTAATAATTGTAAAATATGGGGCTATGAACTCACCTTGAGTGAGTAAATTGATAATAAAATATCCCAAGTAAAAAACGTGTCACGCTAACGCCCGAATGCAACCTAGTTAATATTAGGTGAAAAGTATTCAAGTAACGTTGTCTAAAAACAAACATATATAAATATATATAGTTATCATCGTACTAACACGTTTTCGGGTATCATAATTTAGAGGTTCAATGACATGACGTACGAGGAGTTAGACATTTTAAATCGTAAATCATCAACTCGTCAATATGCCAGATCGAAAGAAAGGCCTAATTATGAAATTCCTTAGTATATAGCACTTTTGATAAACTAATAACTTTTACATTTCCTATATAGCTATATCACCATCTAATCGTTTAAGTGAAATCGTATTTATAAAGTAAAAACATTTATAATTACGCCTTTAGCAAAATGACCACCAATACTTGTCGTTTTAGTCTGTTTATCGAGTTTATTCACGCCACGCTTGCGTATAAGACGAGTGATCATAAAAACCTCATTTTTAGGTTTTTGAGATTCTGTGATGAATAGTGTTTTACTGGTTCATAACAACTATAAAATTGATTTTAATACTTTTAATTACGTAAAAAACCCGTTTTAGTCGTATCTTATTCGTTATAGCTCGTTTTTTGCGATTCTTTACGAACACGTTCTCGTTAATTGAAGTTTTATCATATCTATTGATGTTACAAAATGTGTTTTATAAAACCTGTTTTTAGCTATTTCTTATTCGTTTATGCCGTACGGGCAATTGAAAGTACTGCCTATGAATAGTTAATTTTTATAAATTATGTTTTTATAAAGTATTTAGCGTGTAAACTCGTACTGTGTATCTTCTTCGTTACTAAATCGTTTTTCGTAGTTTCTTATCATTTTGAATACCTTTTTGAATGTACTTCTTTATAAAACCTAATAGGGATGATTCAAATGAACCAAAACAGAAAGTTTGAGTTTTGGTAATTACGGGCATGTTTTATTAAGCTTGATTTTTGTACCATTAAGTTCAACACCTTATTTACAATACTTTACAAACATTTATACTCTTATGTCTTACATATATAAAGTTCATTAGTTCATATTTTATCCATGGTTCAAGACAACAAGTACTCTAACCTCACTTTTAATCACAACTTTATAAAAGAAACCCTAATTTGTACATATTCATTTTTATACTTAACAAGTGTTTGTATAAGAGTTATAATTCAATTTTTACTTCTTAATGCATCCAATTAAATGTAAATTAGTTCACAAACATTGATCTTAAGTAAAAATCCCTTTACACATTATTCAAAAGTATCCTAAAATGGGTATTTAGCTCAATAGAGCATTGTAAACACATAAAATCTTAGTTTGAAATGATTTAGAAGCTTTTTATTAACTTGTTGTGGATGAGTAGAGAAAAGAATAACAATCACACCCTTGTGATTAACAACCTTGGCTTGAAAAATATAAGGTGAAAATACCTTAATTTTATCCATACCCTATCTTGCAATATCTTGTTAAAACCTCTTCAAAGCTTAACCAACCCTTCAATTCTTCTTAGAATACCTTAAATATGATGTGAGAATGCTTGTATGATGATAGAAAATCAAGCTATGGATTGAGTATTTTATGAGTTTGATGTCGTGGGTTTAGAAGAGAGAAATGGGAGAGATTTTTCTTGTTTACACTTTGTAAATGAACATCTATGTGTTACTTGCTAGCTTATATAATGAAAATATTAATTAACCTAACATCGGTCACTTTACTAACTCATTGTGTAAGAGCCATAAGGGGGGGGTGTGGCGTTCTTACAAGAGTTGGCCAGGTGTAAGTGATTGAGTTCCTTAATATGGGATTCTTCCCTGAATTCAAGGAAGATACTTTAAGCTAGATATTTTCTTGGTATGACTCACCTTAATTTCGGCCATATATGCATACTAGGATGGTATTTTTGTAACTTATTAGTATTGGGTATAATCGTGGGTATTTTTTTAAGGGTAGTTAGGTTTTGGTGCTTCCGGGAATGCCGAAACGCATTTTATCGCGAAACGTAAGCATTTTACGTAACCAATAAAAAATAAGATGACAAAGTTGTAATTTTTATCCTCATAATAATCATTTGAACACTTGTTTGATGTAACCGTTAATCGTTTTAATGCCGTTTACATTGATTGATCATTTTTAGTTTACGCGATTTAGCTTAACGATTACGATTTAAAAGCAAACGCGTAAAACCCTAAAAATAAATTGTGAATTACATAATATCGTACAATGACCTAAAACACAAGGTGTTATACCATGGATCAACGTTTTGCAAAATTTCTATGCTTCACGTTCCACCCGAGAATAATGGGTTTGAAGGCGAGATCATCCCATGTAGCGACTTTCGTCTCGGCACATCCCAACCTTGCGGCTAAGTGACCATGCTTTTGACACCCCACAAAGACTAGTATCGGGACTCACGGACCTTTGGTTTCAAAAACTCTTAGGTTTCCCGTTTACACATAGCTTTTTTTTTAAAACTTAAAATGAAATAGTCAAAGTTCAAATGCATATTTAAATTTAACAAAAAGAGATTTTCCTTACATTTATTAATTGACACTTAATATTAAACATAACCATGATGCAATTGTAACCCTCGACCTTTTAGAAGGCTGCAACATCGGTTGTGAGCCGGCAAGATGCAGTAAACTTTTATCAGTCTGGGGTTATTATTCTTACTATGGGCATTCTTTAGAAGGCTGTAACATCGGTTGTGAGCCGACAAGATGCAGCAAACTTTTATCAGCCCACAGCTTATAATTATTATTACCTCATTTTTCATCATTTATATTTTTTCATTATTTTTTTTTCACACTTAGAGAAGACTTCTTTTTGGAAAATTTAAGTATAAATTTGAACTAAGACTAAAATTATTTCTATCAACTACATAAAAATTGTTGATTTAAGTTTCAATCCTTTCAGCACGGTTATATTAGTCTAGTTAGGAGCTTAGGAGGGAAAAAGCCACAAATTACAATACATGTGCTCTTAGATGTTCAAAATAATCCTTGTTTTAGATCCAAATTTACTTAATTCTATCATTTTTAGTTCTTCGCGAAGTTCCGTGAATGCTAGTCTAAAGTAAGGAACAAAGCTCTAGAGCTCAACACGCTCGATCGAGTCAAAATTTATTCTTATTCTACCAGCAGGAAAGTCAAATTGTGAAAAAAAATTATTTTATTTGAAAATTTTAATTTTTTTAATTTTTTGGTATTTGGTGGTAAAAACGAGAATTACGTAAAAAACAACGGCTGTGACAGGCATAATCAAATCGAATAGAATCCCACCTACCCCCCAACACCCCTCCAATACTAGAATTAAACATTGTCCTCAATGTTTTAAGAAGGGTCTCTATGTAAATCCTCTAAGCCGTTTATTAAGTATGCTTAAAGATAAACGTTAGTCGATAAGATTTGGATATTGGATTTCCAAAATGAAGCTGAGGATTTGAAGCTCGAGTGATCGAAGGCCAAAACCGCAAGCATGAGAGGCTTCAAAAATCCAGGACAATCCTAGACAATCATCATAAAAACATAACCAAACGAGAAAGGAATAAGATAACTCCTCCACAAAAACAAAAAAAAAAAAAAAATAAAAAACCCCACAAAACTTATTCATTACTACATAATATTACTACGGATAAGCATGGGTTGCCTCCCACGAAGCGCTTGTTTAGGGTCCTATAAGATTGACCCAATCCCTGAATTCATTGGTCCTTGGGGAAGGTTTGGAGATCCGGGACAACCATTTGTAGTATGTCCCCTCTAAAGTAGTGCTTAAGTCTATGACTGTTCACCTTGAAGTTTGGCCTGGAGTTTTGAGATAACTCGACGGTGCCATAAGGGTACACATGGGCAGTGGTGAACGGTCTGGACCAACGGGATTTTAACTTGCCCGAGAAAATCTTCAATCTAGAGTTAAAGAGGAGGACTTGATCACCGACGTTGAAAACGTTGTTTTTGATCTTGGAGTCATGGATCCTCTGTGTTTTCTCTTTGTAGATCAAAGAGTTTTCATAGGCTTGATCACGAAGTTCATTTAGTTTATTGAGTTGAACTTTTACGGTAATCACCCGCGGTCTCAAGGTCAAAGTTTACATGCTTCAAGGCCTAATAGGATTTATGCTCGAGCTCGATCGGTAGATGACATGCCTTTCCGTACACGAGCTTGTAAGGAGTGCACCCGATGGGTGTTTTGTAAGCGGTACGGAAGGCCCATAGTGCGTCATCTAATTTATCCGACCAAGAGGCACGGTTCTCGCCTACGGTCCTTTTAAGAATTTGTTTCAAGCCACGATTAGATACCTCAACTTGCCCATTTGTTTGTGGGTGATACGCGGCAGAGAGACGGTGAGTAACTTCGTATTTAAGCATGACCTTCGCAAACTGGTCATTGCAAAAATGGGTTCCGCGATCACTTATGATAGCACGAGGGGTACTGAATCGGGCGAAGAGAGATTTAAGAAATTTGCAAACAACTCGGGCGTCATTGGTGGGGAGCGCTTTCGCTTCAACCCATTTTGACAAGTAGTCGACCGCCACGAGTATGTACTTGTTCCCTCGTGAAGATAGGAACGACCCCATGAAATCGATGCCCCACACATCAAAGATTTTGCAAACTTGGATGGAATTTTTTGGCATTTCATCACGTTGCGAAATTTTTCCTTGACGTTGACAAGTGTCACATCGGGTGACCAAGTCATGGGTATCTCGGTAAATAGTTGGCCAATAAAATCCTGAGTCAAAAACCTTTTTGGCGGTGTAGTTGGCACCGTAATGTCCCCCGGTGGGTCCACTGTGGCAAGCTATGAGGATGTCAATAGCTTCTTTCCCCGTAACACACCGCCGGATCACTTGATCCGCACATATTTTGAACAAATAGGGGTCGTCCCAAAAGTAGTGTTTAACATCCTTGAAAAACTTGTTCTTTTGTTGGGACGACATCCCTTTAATAATGAAATTTCCCGCGTGGTAATTTGCATAATCGGCAAACCATGGGGTACTTGAGTCACCACGAAAAGTCATCATATTAAGTGTCTCGAGAGGAAACGTTTCATTTATCTCCTTTGGGTCGAGCACATTTTCATAAGGATTTTCTAATCGGGAAAGATGATCGGCCGCGAGATTCTCGGCTCCTTTTGTGTCAATTACTTATAATTTGAACTCTTGAAGGAGAAGAATCCACCGGAGCAGTCTCGCCTTGGAATCTTTTTTAGCAAAGAGATATTTAAGGGCGGAGTGATCCGTATACATAATGCTTTTGTTCAAGATGAGGTAAGACCGGATTTTTTCGAAGGCATACACCACGGCTAACATTTCTTTCTCCGTTGTGGTGTAATGCGATTCCGCCTCGCTTATAGTTTTACTAGCATAGTATATAGGCCTGAAGTGTTTTTCATGACTTTGCCCTAAGACCGCACCTATGGCAAAGTCGCTTGCATCGCACATAAGCTCAAAGGGTAGGTCCCAATCGAGGGCAATCAAGATTGGAGCTTCGGTAAGTTTTTTTTAACATTTCAAAAGCTTGAATACATTCATCGGAGAAGATGAACGGAGTATTTTTTTTCTCAAGAAGATGAGTCATCGGTCGGGAAATTTTGGAAAAATCCTTAATGAACCGTTGGTAGAAACCGGCATGACCGAGAAAACTCCAAACACCCTTAACGGTAGTGGGATGAGGTAACTTAGCAATTACATCAACTTTAGCTTTATCGACCTCAATCCCATTTTTGGAAATCTTATGGCCAAGGACAATGCCTTCCATAACCATAAAATGACTCTTTTCCCAATTTAGACAAAGATTGGTGTCTTTACACCTTTTGAACATCTTGTCCACACGAGAGAGGCAATTTCCGAATGAATTCCCAAAGACTGAGAAGTCATCCATAAAGACTTCCATCGTTTTTTCGATCATATCATAAAAGATAGCCATCATACACCTTTGGAATGTGTCCGGTGCATTGCATAAGCCAAAAGGCATGCGACGGTATGCGAACGTTCCATAAGGACACGTGAATGTGGTCTTTTCTTGATCATGAGGGTCGATGGGAATTTGAAAGTAACCCGAGAAACCATTGAGAAAACAATAGTACTCGTTTCCCGCTAATCTCCCAAGCATTTGGTCCATAAACGGTAATGGAAAGTGGTCTTTACGGGTGGCTTCATTTAACTTTCGGTAGTTAATGCATACACGCCATCACGTAACCAATTGAGTAGGAATTAATTCATTTTCATCATTTTCAACAACGGTAAAGCCACCTTTTTTGGAACGCAATGTACGGGGCTCACCCAAGGACTATCCGAGATCGGGTAAATTAATCCGGCGTCAAGAAGTTTTTCAACCTCCTTTTTGATGACATCGTGGATTTTTGGATTTACCCGTCTTTGGTGTTGGACCGCCGGTTTGTAGTCCTCTTCCATAAGAATCTTGTGAGTACAAAATTATGGGTTAATACCCTTAATGTCGGAGAGTTTCCAAGCGATAGCTCGCTTGTGTGACTTCAAAACCTTTATGAGAGCGGCTTTTTCCTCGACACTCAAGTCTTTAGCAATTATGACGGGCAACTTGTCGTCACCCTCCAAAAATGCGTACTCAAGATGAGGAGGTAAGTCCTTGAGTTCGACCTCGGGAGGTTCATCAATTGAAGATTTATCATTTTTAGCTTCACAAACTTTAAGTTCTTTTCGAATTTCAGGCAAATAATTTCCTTGAGTGGGAGGGGGTAATGATGGATCATCATTGAGAAATGCTTCAAGAAGAAGAATGTCCCCCTCCGAGTCGTAATAAGAGTGATCAACTTCCGGTGAAGTTGGATCATCTTCAAGAGCGAGGAAAGCGTCGACTTCCTCGAGAAGAAAATCACTATCCCCGAAGGGAGTGAGGGTCGGAGAAGAGGTAGAAACGATCGGGTCATAATAAGGAGTGGGATTGCCACTCGCGATCACATCGGAGAAACCGAGAACTTCTTGAGAATACTCCTCACAAGCCATACTATTTCCTTTTAACTTTCTTAAGTCATTTTTAAAGCAGCAATTGCAAAAACCTTTTCCTGAATCTGAGCTTTTAATTCAACATTATTAGCAAGCAAAGATGTTGTCTGTTCTGTAGTCTTAGATCTCGTCATTTTAATAGAATCATACAAGTCTTTGTAATGTTGTTTCAAAGTCTTATTTTCCTTATGTAATTTAGCCACACTATGTTCTAATTCGATGTCATTTTTTCAAGTACATCAATTTCCCTTTTTCAATCTTGGCTTTATTCTTTTTCCATTCCAAAATTGACCATGGTTGCCCCATTTTAAAGCTTGATGTTTGATATTTAAAGTTCAAGAGCAATACAATGTGCTTCCATTCTTGAAAAAACCCCCTCTTTTTGAATTGGGTAAGCGGTCTTTTTTGAGTAAAATATTTTCAGACTCGAGTGAATTGTTTTGAGTTTCATTGTTTGGTTACAGGTGATGAATCCAGCATAGACTTTAACCTTGACATTTTCGAGATACTAGTCAACCCTACCTTCATTAATGATTTCAGGTTGCTCAGTATGCTGTTGTTCGAGAGCAAAGATATTACATTTTGCAGTCAATTGTACCTCATCCATTGGCTCTTCGTCATATATGGGTATGATATCTGCATCATCAACATTTGTATTATTTCCTGACCTACTGTTGTCATCTTGCACTGTTGAGTCTCCACCTAATGCTTTATTGTGCAATCCAAATCAGCATTCCAATGCTTTACCCATATCAATCTTAATCTCTTGCGTCTGCATTTGTCTTTTATTCACCCTTCTATCATACTGTCTTTGATGACGTGATTTCGTTCAGCAACGGACTTCTTATCATTACACCAGGGTTGGAGTAAGTGTAATCTCTGAAGTGTTGAACCTCGATTCTAGTGTATTCAACAAAGTACGTGTCTGTCATTTGACTGTCATAATCCAATGTAAACTTTGAATCGATGAACTTTTGGAACTGGTTGTTTACCACCCAAAAGGCTGTCATGGATCCATCTTCTTGAAATTCATCTTTGTCAAGTTGCTTTTGTAGTTGATCTACGTTGAGGAGCATTATTCTTGTGAAAGTATCAACATCTTGACCAAAGAGTGACATGAATTCCCGTTTGAATCCATGTTCGATGCGAGTGCCTTTTGAGTCTCCTTTTGAAAGAACTTGAAGGTGTGAATGAAGAGATCGAAAATATGCCATGCATCTTTCTTTTGCTTTTGACATCTTATATTTGATTGCATGAACATCTTGTGTTTTAGAATTCAAGCTGCATTCCTTTTGTGATTTGCTAGATGTAGTCCTCCTGAATACTTTCTTCTTCTCAGAACAAGTGTTATGTATACAACTAGAATCGACTTCAATGAATTAACAATCAATGCCTGAAGTTGGATTTGAAAAGATCTTACTTTGTGTTTGCATCAACTTCTTTTGTTTCAACAATTGTGGAGTTCGTTGTTGATGAAGAATTAACTCAAGCATGTATTTCCCGAGGGAATCCATGTTAAAGATCATTGCATCGTAAAATGATTGAGCATCATATCTTGTATAATTCTGCATACGCGCTTTGATTTCTGAACTGAAAGCATTTTCAAACGTTGTTCTGAGTTTTGTCAAAGTAGTCTTGCAATCAGTCTGAGAAATTATTTCTTTGGTAAGATGATTTTCTATGAATCTAAGTCCTTGATAGAAGTTCTTTGAATATAGGGCAATGTACCAAAATCTTGTAAAGTTTCTATGAGAAACTTGAGTTGTGACTGAATTGCTCGAAGACTGTTCATGCATTTAATTCTTGAAAGTTGTGTCTTCTCTTGAACTTTAGAAATTGAACACGAAGAAACTGTGTCATTCTGAAGAACACTTGATGTTTGAGTTTGCAAATTGGTATTTGAATTTGACATTTTGATGAAGTTGTGAATGGATATCGGATCTTAAGTGTTATGAAGTGTTGATTGTATTGTGGTGAGAGAGAATGCAATTATCTTCCACGGGATTTACAACTCTATTATTAAAACCGAGAATGAAAAAGAATACTTGCGGGATTTCTACAAATCAATAGAAAAACCGTGAAATTACACACCCCGACAATGGCGGAAACTCAGGAATACAACATAATGATCAATCATAACACAAGATACAAAATAGAGAAAACTAAAATGCATAAACTTCAAGTGCTATGAAGACCATCAACCTCGAACAAACTCGAGTGATGTCCCAAATCGCGACTAAAATCCACAATCTCTTACAATTATTCGAATGCCCGCACAGGGGTCTATAATCCAAGCTTAATCCAAAAACATCCAAATACTAAAATCAAACAACAAGCAAGCAAGACTTCACAAGAAAATCTACTCGGGATACTTCTAAGCCTGTTATTACAATCACCAAACTATTCTTCTTTAACTTCACCTGAAAATGATACTCGAAAACGTCAACAATAATGTTGGTGAGCTCGTAGGTTTGACTTTAAACCCAAAAGTTGTGCCAATATTTCAACAGTGGACAATAGTGCTATATGACAGTGAATATATGTAAACAACCTTAGCATCACCGCTAATCAATAACCACATGTCACTTACGCACCTAAAGGGCCTACCAGCTAGAGCACTAAAATTAGGGCAGGACCACACACAAACCTGGGTAGGCGTACCCATCCGCTCCAAATAGTCATACAAATACTGGGTAGGCGTACCCATCCGATCCAAACAATCATACACATACTGGGTAGGCGTACCCATCCGATCCAAACAATCATGAAACACATAATATTCACATAATAGTCATAAGCACATAACTTGTCCTAAAAATAAAACCACATTTTGCACAGATCAATTCAAAACATTTCAAAACACATTTGAGTATCATTTTTCCCCAACGGAAAAATAGTAAAAAGTAGGGATATGAGAACTCACCTCAAGCAAGTCTTTAGCAATCAAATCTCAATCACACAAGCAAATGCAATGACGCCCGCACACGACCTAGTCTAGTTAATGTCCCAATTTAATCATCCAATTCCAAAACAATCTTCACGTTTGATGCATAGAGTTTAGACGCGTTGTACAATTACCTAAAATAATTTAGTGGTGTGATGGTTGACGACATATCCCAATAATCGTATCGATCACATTACTCGATAATACATACTTATACTATTTAGAAAAAAATAGACTAGTAATATAAATAAATATTTATAATTAATAATTATAAATATAGCTCGACAAATCCATTCGGTAACCTTAGTCACATCAAAATAAATCATAATACGGTTGAAAATGAAACGTTTACTCATAATAAATACATTAGAGAAGTTTCGAGAAAAATTATATTTTTCGTCTTTTAGTGAATTTATTAAATAAATAAAATAATTATATATTATTTTATTATTTAAAATCAAAAATCATTTTTTAGGAAAATTTCTAAGTATAAACTTTTTACGAAATTTCGACATGACCCGTACGCTCATACAACGTTTTTCAAGGTTTCGAACTTTACTTTCAACACTTTTCATAAATTCGACACTTTTCGACAAAATTACAAAATCTCAATTTTTAAGGTTTACTAAACCCTTTTTTCCAAAATATCGTTCAATATCACTTCGTAAATACATTTTCACTTTCAAAAGTCTGACAAAATTCTCATATCAACTAAATATCGCTTATAGGGCTTTAAGGCCCAACAAGGGTCCATTAAGACATTTATAAGTCCAAAATACGATCCAAGTTCAAAACCAAGGTTCATTTACATATATAAGCATATACTTATAAGTATAAAATAATTCGGACCACAATAAGCCCTCCCATCAAGCCACGGCTTAAATAGACTTATTGAGCCGTGAGTCCAATAGCTCAAATATACGTATATTAAGCTTGAAAATAAGCTAATAAGCTACATATCGCATTTGGTTACCACCATAAGCCTCAAAAATAGTCCACGAATATACGCAAATCAAAGTAAATAATCAAAATCACATCCCTTGTGATTTTACTTCAAGCCGTGAGCCATAAGCTCAAAATAAGCCAATAAATGCTTAAAAATAAGCCCGCAATAAGCTATACAAGCTATTATAAAAAATAAGCTATCTAGCAACATATACTATTCAACCATCACGACCACAATATCAAAACTACAAAATCCCTCTTCTTTCTTTTTATATCCCACGAACCAAACACCCCTTTTTTCATCCGTTTTGTTTCCAAAAATCGATTTTCACAACGATCAACTTGTACAACTAACATCTATGCATCAAAATAAACCCAAAAGAACAAACGAAATTTAAATTTAAAAACTTACAATCTTCAAATTTGTAGATTTCGACACGAACCGGACAACCCAAACATTGTTTAAATGGATACCCGAACACTAGAATCAACCCCAAATATTTATGTTTTCATGATTTCTTGATCAAAGTTCAAAAATATAAATGTGTGTGTGTTTGCTTAGCTCGCGTAAAATAGTTTTCCACAAACAACAACAATCACACCCACTTAAGATCCAACAAAATCTTTCACACTTCATAATTCATAACTATTCATTCATCATGTCTACTCCAGTTAACACATCCTCAACAGATAGTCAAATGCACAATAATATCATGGCAGCTGGTTCGAAAGATCGACCACCGATGCTTGGACAGAAGATATTCATAGTGCGTTCATCGTTTTCTACGATACCGCAACACTAAATCGAATGGTGAATATCTGAGAAGTGCTTCTTTGAAGGTACCAGATACGCCACGTATGGTACTCCTTACAAGCCGGTTGAAGCAGCAGAGAACATTCTGCAGTAACAGCTGCACATGAAGAAGCTGAGACAATACCACAACATGACCAGATAAGAACCAACTATTACTTTCAAGCTGAAAGGAAGCTGAAAAAGGAAGGCTATTTTCTTGATTTTGACTGGTATTGGAGATGAAATTACTCAACACTGATGCATCAACACAAGCTAAGCGATGTAGACACCATAGAAAGGCTACAACAGGTGAATCGTTGAATGTACAAGATTAAAGACAAAATCTGTTCCTGGGAATTTAGAAGTTAACTTCCGATATGGCGATCATGAGATCTTATACTTACGGTTTTAAAACTGATGAATGAGTTGACAAGGAACAACTGCAAGTTTTCACAATGCAAGTGAAATGTTCAATTTCTTCAACAACTTCAACTTGGAATGGCAAGATTGTGACATTGTCAAGCAAAAGAGGAAATAGACACAAGTCTCATATCACAGCATGATTGACGTTCTGAAGCAGTTTTCCAAAACGAAGTTAATGATATCCGTTCTGAAGATTAGCCAGAAGTGCAAATCCGTTCGCAATTCTGCGGCTGCTCAACCCTAATCAGATAACTCACTATCAGGCACCAAACCTCAAAGATCTAATGCACCAACCTACAAGCACTCTTCTTCCACCACACCAGTGCGACTACTAGACACAAGGCAAAGAGAACGCAAACCAGTTACTCCTCATCTGATTCCGTTTCAGAGGAAACAGTGATCCAGACAAGCCGGAAGGGATAAGGATATAAAAGAACTTGGCACTCCTTGCTACTAAGTTATTCAAGAAGCTTACAAACCTACCAACAACAACCTTCGAACTCTATCAACCTACGGAACAAAGACTGAAGAAACCACACCAAAGGTATATCAACGACAATCGATCAAGGCAGTTTGGGAATCAAAGGACGATGACAGTATGCTTGGGCTAGGGAAACAGAAGGCAGTCCGGTAGTGCAACCAAATGGGAATACATTACTTTAAACTGCAAGGGATTTTTGACACTTATGCCAGGGAATGCAGAAGCCAAAGCCGGGTTAAAGACACGCGTAACAAATGAGAAGAAGAGGATGTGCAAACAAGCGAACTTTAAGACGTAGGTGTTCCACGTTCAAAGCGATCAAGCATGATTGGCTAGAAGACACGGATGAACAGATTGATGAACAAGAATTGAAGCACATTACATTTACATAGGCAAAGATTCAGGAGGTATCACTGCAAGAAACCAAATCTACTAGTCAGCCATTTGGAACAGGTACAACACCATGATGAAAATGATGTGTTTGCCAATATGAGAACGACATTCAGAGCACCTGAATCCAATTAACGACACATATGTTTTGGAGAAGTATGATAGCAATTCATTCCTGATATCATCAAATATATGTTATAAATGATAATCAGGTTGATCAAAATGCGGCGTGAAAGTGTATGATGAGCGTGCCGCGCTTGCTAATTTAATTGCTAAGTTTGAACTCTTGATAAACGTGATGAAAAAACAAAACGGTATTAAAGCAATTAAAGAAAGCAAACACATCATAAACTCAAGAACTGAAGGTAGTGCAAAACTAGACCTTGATGATCTAGTATGGCTCTGGGGGAAGGCTACGAGCAGTCGGATATTTTTCTCATTATTGCAGCTTCCACCAAAACAGACTGAGCAATGATAAGTACAACGGCCCTTAATTGACCTAACGAGGTGATCATAAAATACTTCAAACAAAGTTAAATTAAAACTCTAAACTATTAAGAGCTCTTAAAGACAATGACATACAAGAGGGTTTTAAAAACTAACACCTATAAATTTCAGTTGTCAACAAAACACGATGAGCTAGTCAAAAAGATCTGTTAACTAGGTCACAATTTGAAAGGTCCACTCAAAGAAAAAGTAAGGTATTTTGGATTTAAAAGGTTAAGGAAGGAAAATGACATTGACACGATGATTGAAATGGACAAACAAATAAAGTTTTATAAATGAAATTCTTTATAAAAAACGCAATCATTCAATTCAGACCATATCGCGATGTAAGCACCCAAATGCCAACGTATAATGGTAGATCACCTTTGCTAATCCAAATACCTCAATAAAGCTCATCTAAAAGCCCTCGTTGTATGAGATACCCCATATGATACTTCTGATCTTGCAAACAGATTTTGCCCCAATGGGGAAGAGACAGTGACTCTTGAAAAGGAGAGTAGATCAAAATTGGATAAAGACAAAGTGAAACCATATGATTACACATATCAAAACAGTCTTTATGAAACTTTCAAACCACCATCCAAAACCTATCTTGATCAGTTGGAACGCGCTAAAGAGAAGATAGGGAAGACAATGTGGTAGAAAAACGTTTGTTAGGACAAAGCCAAACATTGCTAAAAACGTTTGCCTTTTCTACCCATTTCTAAATCCATTAGTAAAAGTAGACAACTTTATAACGAAATGACAAACAACTTCAATCATTTTAGAACAAAGTTGTCCACAAACCTTGGTCGTACTTCATACAATGTAGTGCATTTCCTAACCCAACTGCTAAGACTATGGAAGTTTTGATCAAAACGTTATTAATGCCTCTTTCAAACAAAACTATACTGGACAGTCATTGTTTTGTTCTATAGAAACAAAAGAAGAAATTGAATGACGATTTGGAGTAACGCTAAATCCCTTGAAAAGGAGATTGAAGAACTTGCATCAGAACAGGGTGATTTTTCAAACAAAAACATCTACTTGCTCGAAGAGTGTGTGTCTAAAATGTTACATTTCATATTTGTCATTCTCTGATCAGAATCAAAAATGCACTACTGAAATTGAAATGCATGTATCATCATAAAGTCAAAGAATGTGAAGGTCATGCACAAAAGCTGTCAAACAAACTGAATACTTAATAACGAAGTTCATAAAAACTTTAAAAAGAGTTTTTGCTAAACTTTTAAAAACACTCGAATTTCTCTTGAACTTTCTTTACAACATTGTAAAAGACCAGATGAAAAACAACCCAGTTTGCAAAGGAAAAATGCTTCAAAATGTATTTCGCAAAGAACGTGAACAATATCAGGACATACAAATTTGAAAGCTCAATATGCAAGACAAAAACATGGTGATAAAAAAAAAAAAAATTTGGAGTTAAAGAAACTCATTCTGGTAACAAAAGTACAGTCTATGGAAACTCAGTTTTGATAAACCATCTTTTGTTCGAACACAACTAAATGCTCAACGGATTTCCAAAACCATTCAGTTTTAGGAACAAAACCCGACTCCTTTTTTCAAATTCACCAGAAATGAGAAGTTTTCAACGATTAAGGACGGTTAATAAAACTAATGAGTCGGATGTGTTTGTTTAAAAAAACCAAGTTCCCCCCCTCCCCCCCCCCCCCCCACACAACAGAATTTGCCTCGGATAGAAACCAAGCGCTTCGAAACACAAATGTGCTTAAACCAGGAATGTTTAGAATTGCCTCCACCACAAACACAAACTAGTAACACCAACACAGTTGCTCGTCATGCTTCTAGGAATACTAAATCACACATGTCTAAATCTCAGGAGTAATTCACACTACTATTGTTAGCAGAACGATAACTAATTGCTATCAAGTTAAAGATAAGGACGTGCAAAACAATAGTCAAGTAAGTTAAAAAGAAGGAAGTAGAAGACTACATCAATAGGAATGTCTAGTATTATCTAAGAAAACAAAGCTGTAACTGCCGTTAACCGATAGTTCAAACTCCAGAACGTCGAATGAAAATCTGTTTGGAGCAGATGTGGAACATGTGTGTTTAATTCTATAACATGATGCTGTGTGTGTTCTCGATACTTGAAAAACGTGAATGCTAGTACTAAAAGCCAATTGTAGTGCCTATAGTCTAGTAAAACCCAAGAGAAAAGCGAATAAATCTGTTGCAACACACCATAAGAAATCATTTGCATCAATATACCACTATTACAAAAATCAAGAGTTACTATAAGGAGTTGTAGAGAGAATACAAATCAGGAATTGAAATGTGGATAGCCTAAGAGATGTCCATAAAGGTTTATGCAGAGACACAAAAGACCCGACTTAAGGACCAAAAAGATATGGATACCTAAGATTAGGAAAGCTGATGAATCACAAGATATAGATCTCACTATAGACATTGTCTCTAGGATAACTAAAGTCTTGAAGATATAAAATTCCTTAGGAGGATCCCAATTGTCCAATGTTCCAGTTGTCCCTCTAAATTCTCTGCAGATTGTACATACTCATACCTATTCATTGATTGACTCTGGATTCACAATAGCAGCATTACGGGCAATCTCAAGCTTTTGTGTAATTTTGTGGAGAAATTTCTGGGTACTGTTCATGTTTGGAAATGATCAGTTTTGCTCCAATTCCTTGGTTATGGAGATCTGATATCAAGGGAATGTCATGATCATACGGTTTTATTACGTCGAAGGCCACTCAATCATAATCTTTTCTCTCGGTTTGGTTAATTCTGTGTTGCTGATTTGGAGGTTCTTTCAGGAAATCTACAAGGTTTTGTGAGAGATCTATGGAAATAATTACTAACTGGTCGTCCGTGATCTGATCTCAACACAATAATCACCTTCAAAAACAACTTCATCAACTCCAATCTGTTTCATGGCAAAAGCTTCACTAACTCAAGCATGGTTATGGCATCGAAGAAACTTTCTTATCTTAACTTCGATTACATCACCTTTACTACTCAAAGAAAAGTGTGAATGGCTTACCTAAGTTGAAATATGTCAAAGGATCAACTTTGTTCGTCTTGTGAAAAGAGTAAAGCAAAAAGAAGTTCAATTCAAGACAAAGTAGTTCCTAGATCCAAAGGAGGCTAAATTTGCTTCACATGACTTGTGGTGCTCCAATGCGTAGATTGCAAGCATAAATAGGAAAGAAGTATATTCTGGAGGATTGTTGATGACTAATCAAGAGTACACTTGGGACCTTTTCTACGATCCAAGGATGAAACTCTAGAAGTTCACAAAGACTTTTCTCACGAATTCAACCAATCTTCAAGCTCAAGTTATTACTGTCGTATCTGCACAGACGGCACAATTCTGAACAAGACACCCATGCTTTATTTCAAAGAAAGAAAGCATTGAAACATCAAACTACCACTCCTCGAACACGCTGAACAGACGCTTTGTCGAAAGACGACCGTACTCTTGTTGACGCCTGAGCTCGAATAATGCTTATTCAGCTCTAAGCCTTCCATTATCTTCTGGGCTGAAGCAGTTGCAAACCGCATGCTATACTCAAAACAGATCAATCATCAAATCCACTCATGAAAGACGGGCATATCACATCATCAAAGACAGGAAACCTTCAATAAAACATCTCACATCTATCTTTGGTTGCCTTGTTACATAACTTAGAGATGGGAAATTCTAGATAAGATGAAAGAAAAATAGTATCCATTGTCCATGGTGGATATTCTACTCAATCAAAGGGATATCGTGTTTACAACAAGAGAACACGCTTAATAGTTGAGTCCCATTCATATCAATTTGATGGAAAGACCAAAGAGATGATGTCTGATCGACAACAGTTCAGTCACCTTGGCACACAACGACAATAAAGGATAGTCTGTTGAAAATGTCTCTTCAGGCCTCGTTCCTCAAGGACAAAAGGCGTCAGATTATGACAACTCTGACCCCGAGCCCCCAAGACAAAATGTTGTTCCTTCAGCAGAAAAGCCAGATTCGTCACATCAAGGGTTAGAATTTCTCTTCAGTCCTTTACTTGAAGAATATTACAATCCAACACACGATCAAGCTGAGGAAAACAACAATGATCAAGCACCGAATGCATCGTTTCAAGAAGCTGAATTTGTTAATCCTTTTTGTACACGGGTACAAGAAATTGGTGAGTCTTCCTCACGCAACATTGATAATACCGATCTGCATCCATTTCTTCTGAGGGTCAACGAAAAATCAGAAAGTCATGATTAACCGATGGACCATAGAGCATCCATTAAACACTTGTCGTAGAAATCCAACCATGCCAGTTCATACAAATGACAGTGGTTGTTCCGTGCCACAGATCTTGAAATGTGTAAGTTTCGCCCAGCTCACAGGTGAGTATAGTTGAACCGAAGAACATTAAGGAGGCAATGCTGATTTTCTGCATTGGATCGAAGCAATGAGATGAACTTCATCATTTCGACTGACTAAAAGTTAGAAACTCGTCGACAAACCATTTGGCAAATGGTTATTAAGCTAAGTGGTTAAAGGAATAGAACAAAAAGGATGCAGATCAGACTGTATTTCGCACAAAGCACGACTTGTGCTAAAGGTTATGCTTGTAAGAGGCGTATTGATTTTGAAGAATCTTTTGCTCCAGATGCTACGCTTGGAAGCATGTTCGGATTATTTGTTGCCCAGCGCAGTCACCAAGTCTTTTCCAATCTATTCAGATTGGAGCTGTGACAACGGCATTTTCTTAATGGTCCCACTAAAGGAGAAGGTATTAGTGCACAGCCAGAAGGGTTTTCTTAATCATAGTATCCCAGAAAAAGTCTACCTTCTAAGGAAAGGCTTTGTATGGATTAAAGCAAACTCCAAGAGCCAGTACGATGAACTAGCAACTTCCTGATGTCCAAAGGCTTAAACTAAAGGTACAATTGACCACCTTATTCAAGATAAAATACGGGAAGGATATTCTAACTTGTGCATATTACGTGATTGACATAATTTTTGGATCGACAAATCCTAAAATTCAAAACGATTTGAAAAATTAAGCACAATAATTTTGAAATGTCCTTAATGGGGGAGATGAAATTCTTTTAGGACTTCAGATCCACCATCCCCAAAAGAATTTTTATCAATCAGGCCAAGTACGCTTTAGAAGAAATTCTGAAAATAGCATAATAGTCGACAAAGTTTCCACTCCATTGGTACAACCCATTGGCAACAGAAACCCAACTAGATGTAGACATGAGTGAGAGAACCACATAGACCAATCTGATTATCGTAGAAAAATCTGGTCTCAATCATGTACTTTACATCTTGTAGAGACCAGACTTGTGCAAGCAACATCTCGCCTATTGTGCTCATATCAAGCACGACCGAACACAAAAGCACCTCAAGGTGGTTAAAAAGAACTTTAAATACCTAAAGGTATCATTAACATGGGACTTCAACGGACTCCTGTTATCGCAAATGGATTCTGGCTTGAACTAACAGCATTTTTAACGCTGAACCATAGTCGATGCCTTGAAACTCGGAAAAGCACTTCTGGAGGTATATACAGTTCCTAGGTGATAAACTTGTAATAGCTGGATGTTCAAAAAAACAAAACTGCACTGCAATGTCTTCATCAGAGCAGAATAAGTGGGCTTATTATCTGCAAGTTGTGCTCAAGTAATGTGGATAGAGGACACAACTTCAAGATTATTGCTTCAACACAACAAAATACCGTTGTATTGCACTCTCGGGAAACATCAGCCATAGCAATCTCATCAACCGTACAACACTCACGGACAAAGCACACCATACTCCGGTACACTCATACAAGGAAACAAGGTTGAAAATGGTATAAATTGACTTATATTATGTCAGACCTGAATACCAAATTAGCGGACATGTTTTATGGAAAGCCCATCCTGAGGAATCGTTTAAGTATCTGTGCCAGAAGGATAGGTAATGAGATGTTTCGACTTCCAGCTGAACGTGTAGTCTGACAAATGAGACTGCTGGCATCATCATCAAACAACACCAGTACATAATTTTGAGAAAAGCAAAATACAAAAATATAAACCTCCAAAAAGAAAAACAAAATCAAAAAACATAAAATTTTCCAAAAAGATTCTCTCTCCGACATGTCTCTTGGAATCGTAACATTTTGCGTGTCTTAGAAAATATCGATATAAACAGTTGACACGGGAGTGTAAATGAAGTTCGAGCGAGAAGTTGCAAATAGTTTAAAACTATGTCATTTCTAATTGTCTACATGGCTTAAAAGTGCAAATGTCAGTACATAACCCGGACTTCAAATAAAGGAAGGTTTATAACTTATCCTCACAAACGAGAAAATTAAACGTTTTCTTGGTCATTGAGCTCTTCTTGACAAGACATTCAAACTGTTTTTAGCTCAAGGAAACGGAAAGGTGTACTTTTCAGTGCGCTTACCCATAGCGTTAGAAGAGAAGTCCTCTAACATCCTGTATTTTCAAAAATTGTAAACAATTTTCAATAATTTCTCGATGCACAATTCATAAGTCTTTTAAAATTGTGTGTTCACCACTCCATCCCCTACACAGTGGTTTTCAAAAAGCACAACAATTTCTCAATTGTCCATTTTTGAGGGGTAGAGTTTTTTTTCGAAAAACAAAGTTTTTAATGTTCTTAGGATACCTCTTCAACGCCATTCTTATGTATTCAAAACATTATCAAAATGTTCCAAACCATTCATGCTGATAATATTTTCTCCCACGGAATTTTCAAGACATATTTTAATCACAAGGTATTTCAAAAACTAAGTGTTTATTATTTAAAATAAGGGAGAAAATGTATTTAAAAGAAAAAATAATGATCTATTTCGAACTAGCAATGTTGCTGAAGAAAAGGTTTTATGGTTCGATCTTATACCCAACAACATCTTAATTTCACGACGATTCTGAAGTCATAAGGTGGTTAGGTTAGGAATCAATCCTATGATCCAACCAGAACCGGAGGATCTACCCAAGGATAATCCAAACTTAGAAATAGCAGTCCTTAGGTATGATTGGAGATGAATGTATATGGGAATAATGCCGACTAAGATTGAGTTAACACTGGAACAATCACAACAAGGTGTTAGTAATGACCATCTTGGTAGCATGAAGGCGTTGAAGAATGAAAAAGGAAATGTAGGATAAAGGGTCTAAAGAAAAGAGCCCTCCACCAAAAATTAAGGCAGAAACCGCGTTAATACATATGCTGTCAGAATCACAAGTTGATTGCTGACATTGAAAACGACATCATGGACCCAGTGATGCAATGCACAACCCTTCCCAGCCATTCGGGTTTCTCTCAACAGAAACTTGTCTTATTTGTCACGGAGATACACACGTTATCTATTGACATCTCACTCCGAGATTGTTGATATTGAATAGGTGGCAATATGCTCCAGCCTCCGAGTACTAAAACCAAAATGCACTAATCGAGTCTAGAGCCAAGAGATCAATCAAAATCTCGTTAGGACACATTCCATTTCAAACACTTGTTGAACATCATCAGGTTCACAAGCTGTTATCAAGAGTCCTACGCAATATCATTGTGATATTTGCCAGAACATTCAGAGTGATACTCTTTAGTATTCACAATGACGAATGGAAATCCTTCCAGTGTCATCATCAAACAGCACTGCGGTAGGTGACTTGCGAGATTCAATATGAATCAAACTTGTGACAACTGGATATCGATTTGGTCCAGTAAATGAATTGACGGTTGATGAATTTTGATAAAAACATGACACTCTCGATGTGTTACAAAAACTCTTTAACGAGTGACACGTCGATTGATTTTCATCACTAACGTAAACCTGCAGGTTAAAATGGTGGTGACGGTATCCCAATCAACCAAAGTCGATTTATTACCCCATATTCATGCTCATTCTACAAAGACAAACTATCATGAAAGCTCAAGATTTAAAGACAAAGACTTCCGCAAACTCTGATTTGAAGCTTTCAAGATTAGGCATAATATGAGAATGTTGGTAAAAGACACAAGATCGCAAGATGGCAAAGACGATAAAGACAATGACAAAGGCTCAAAGTCAAGATCGCAAAGCATGAAGGAACAAGCCTACAACAAAGAACAAAGAGAAAGACCAAGACCACATGAGCTTAACGACAAAAGCAATCTCACTGATCTCATGAAGGAGTGTCATCAATGAACTCACTTCGGGGGAGATTGTTAGCCTCAAAATATTGAGCCAAACAGGAAGTTCGTTCATTACGTGTACGAGTCTCGGTCATTTAATTAGTTAATGTTGTAATAGTATAATATCGGGAATCGGGCTCGATAGTTAAACTAATATTGTATATGTTTCGGGTTTAATCCCAAGCAAAACCCGAGCCCGAGTTCTAGTTAAATATCCCGCGCGTCACTTAATGTGTCGGGGTATATATATAACTTTTCCTCCTAGGAAAAGTTAGTAGTTGTTCATTCTAAAATAATTTTCCTTTTCCTATTTTCTCTCATCTCTCTCTCTCTCTCTCTATTCTTTCTCTCTCTACAAAACAACTCACTCTCTTTCTCTTTTCTAGATCAAATTCGTGTATGATATATATGTTATGAAGTGTTAACGGGATCCTACACATAAGCACTATTCGCGAAGAACAATGATAGGTGCATCTCCAAGGAACACATCGTCCCCGTTTCCCATTGGAGCACTATTCGCGAAGAACAATGATATACCTTAAGCACTATTCGTGTCAATATTTTTTTACGTTATTATTCGTGAAAAAAATTAGAATTTTTTTGCAAAACTTTAAAAAAAATCATACTTTTTAAAACGTAAAAATGTATAAAATCGTTTAAAATTTTTTGAAGTTTTTTATTTTTTTCAAAGGAAAACGTTTAGTTTTTTTATATATATTAGATTTTTCTTAACTTTAAAAAGCTGTTTTAATTTTTTTTAAAAAAATTATTTTTTCGAAGAAAACATTAAAAATGTTTTAATTTTTCAAATTTTTCTTAACTTTAAAAAATTAATTCCGTAAGAAAAAAAAATTGATTATTTTTTAAAAAAAATTTAAAATTAAGATTTTTAAAAGTGCGATTTTGTTTAAAAAAAGGTTGTACAAAAATAAATTTCTTTACGAATAATAATGTAAAAAAATATTTTTTTTAAATTTAAAAAGTAAGAAAAAATGTAAAATTGTTTATAAAATTAAGTTTCAATAAAGTGCGATTTTTTTTAATTTTGTAAAAAAAGTTCAACCATATGGGCAATAAATTTAGTACACGTACCATATGAGTACATGTGAGAAAGTACGTGGCTATTTAAAGCCAAAAACCCTCAATTTAATTTTCACTTAATTTAAAAAAAATATTAACACGTCAGATTTTACCAAAAAAGTAACCGGTTTTACAAGTAGCCGGTAATAAATGTACCATATTGACACGAAATGTAAAGTTCATGTACCATATGGATAATAAATTTAGTACACGTACCATATGGGTACATTTGGAAAAGTACGTGGCTATTTAAAGCCAAAAACCCTAGTTTAAATTTGGATTTACATGTTCTAAAAGGGTGTTTGGGATAAGGAATTTTAATATGGTTAAATAGTGTGCAGTTTGTTTTTGGTACCCAAATCAGTTTTAATAAGCTCTAATATAGTCTAAATGATAGTTTTAATAAGCTTAAAATAGGTTTTGTTGAGTTTTCTTGTTAGTTTAGCAAATTCTCAAGTCTGCTAGACCAAATGATAATCTAAACTACTTATTGGTTAGTTTTATAAAAAGTATGCTTGAGGAGTAGTTTTTGTGTCCAAAATTTGGTTTCTAATGCATCAATTTACATCTGTTTTAAGTCATTTGTCTTTGGTATAGCCATTTTGAATATTTTAGCTCAAATTCAGTCAAGTTAGTTTGTTTGTTGGTTATTCTTAAGAGTCCAAATATGCAGATCATTTGTGATCAATTCCTAGCTCAACTTTGGTTAAATTTGATTTCGTTTAGCTTATTGTAGTATGGTTTCAATCTGTTTGAAGTCTTAGTTTGTCAAAAAGTGTTTTTGAGTCTTAATTTTAAGCTGCAAAAGAGTCATTTCAACTCAAAAAGTCCAAAAGCAAGTAGTGGTAAACTGACATTTGCATCTGTCATTTATAGCTTATTTCCTAGGGTAATTTGTTTATTTCTAGCTTATTTGAGTAATTTGAGTCTAGTTCTTTATCTGTTTTAACTTTTTAGTTTAATCCTAGTGCTTATTAGTCTTAAAATCTTAGCTTAAAATAGGTAAAAGTCCTTAAAATCTGTTTTGGTGTCAACTGTCTTAATGGTTTTTGGTGCTCTTTAGCTTATTGTGTTTGCTGATTTTTAGTTATAAGTGCTTATTAAGTTTAGGTCTAAGTTTGTTTTTAGCTTATTGAGTCCAAAAAGCTCAAACAGTCTTAACTACATGTCAAAGTCTTAAAAAACTGTCACCTTTTAACTTTCTTTTTATAGCTTATTAATAAGCTCAAGTCTTAAGTCCTTTATTAAAGTTTCTCATTTAGCTTAATCTTTAGCTTTTTCAAAAAGAAAAATAAAAAAATGTTTCCAAAAAGGGACAATCACAAGACTCGAACCTGTAACGAACTTGTGTCTCTCCCTCTCATTTGCAAATACTCTGCACACACTTAACACTGACGACATGGGGACTTTTTCATTATAGCTTTCTTTTATTTATTTCTTAAGCATGTTTAGTTTTTAAGTTTAATCAACTTATTTGTATTTTCCTAGCTTATAGGGTGTAGCTTTTTGAGTAGTTTTTCTTTGTAAACTTCAGATATAGTGTAGTATTTTTATAAATTTTCTCAAATTTCTAGGATTAAGTTTAGTATTTTTAGTTTAATTTTTAGTATTATTTAGCTTTAAAAATAGTTTTAAAAATCAAAAAAATATTTTCTGTTATTAAAAAAATAGTTTAATACATTTTAGATTAAGAAATTTGCATTTTGAGTTTTAAGAGTTTTATTTTGTCTTATTCGGTTAATTAATTTGTTTTAAATTGTTAATTGCTTTAAATGTCGTTAGGATTTTTAAATTGCTTTAATTACTAGATTAGTGTGCCTTTATGTGCTTTCCCTTTGCGTTATTAGAATTAGAATTCAAAATCTAAAATTTTGATTATTCAAGCACGCAATCACGAACCGAAACAAGATTTTCAATATTCACGCTTTGTTGGGAAAATAACTCGGGAACGATTTGAACTTTATCCTTTCCTAAGGGTGATTTTATCATCAACGCTTTTCGGAAATATATTTTATTAGTAATTAACTTGTTACTCTTTCACAAGAGTGATTTGCCGATTTGCTTTTATTATATATATAAACTATTAAAGACGAATCAGGGCCTAAGATTTAAATTTTTGTTTTCCCTCTCAAAGTATATTTTAAAAATAAGATAAACTTTTTAATTTTATTATACTCAAATTTTAGGCTTATGTACTAACCGAAGTTTTTTAGTTTTTGTATGTTTCTTTAATGTTTTTGTACGTTTTTATACGTTTCCATTCATTTTTACACGTTTTTGTACGTTTTATACATTTTTGTACATTTTATACCAGTTTTACGTTTTTGGAATTTTTTGTTCATTTTTATACGTTTTTTGACCTTTTTGGACGGTTTTTTATGTTTTTGGATGATTTTGTTCGTTTATACGATTATGTACGGTTTCATTCGTTTTTATA
>BQNB010022882.1:6916-62462 GCA_026074375.1 Tanacetum coccineum | reverse complement strand
GGTATGAGACAATGTTCTAAAAATAGAAAAAATGTTTTGAAGCAGGAGCTTACTGATTTGGAGATGGCTATTGACAAAGGAGATGTTTCGGCTGATTTTATGTACAAACGTATGGAGGTTGTCAAATCGATTCAAGAGATGGACAAATTGAACGCAATGGAGGCGACTCAAAAAGCCAAGATTAAATGGGCGATTGAAGGTGACGAGAATTCAAAATATTACCATGGAATTTTAAACAAGAAAAGAAATCAACTTGCTATTCGTGGTGTTCTGATGGAAGGAAATTGGGTGGAAAGTCCAAGTGTGGTAAAAAATGAGTTCTTATCTCATTTCAAGAAACGTTTCGAGAAACCTCAAAAAGTGCGGCCTATTCTTAACATGGTGTTCCCTCATCAGCTTAACTCGACACAAAAACTGGATTTGGAAGCTGAGGTGTCAAAAGAAGAGATTAAAAAAGCAGTTTGGGATTGTGGTATTGATAAATCCCCGGGGCCGGACGGATTCACATTTGGTTTTTATAGACGGTTTTGGGATTTAATTGAACAAGATGTGGTGTCGGCGGTGAAATGTTTTTTTCAAGCTGGTCAAATTCCCAAAGGAGTTAATTCATCCTTCATAGCGTTGATTCCGAAGATTCCCGATGCGAAAATGGTGAAGGATTTTAGACCGATTAGTCTTATTGGGAGTTTATACAAAATAATTGCTAAAATATTGGCTAATCGGCTAGTGACGGTGTTGGGCGATATTGTTAACGACGTGCAATCGGCCTTTATTAAGGATAGACAAATCCTTGACGGTCCGTTTATCCTTAATGAGATATTTCAGTGGTGTAAGTTGAAGAAAAAACATTCGTTTATTTTAAAGATTGATTTCGAGAAGGCGTATGATTCCGTTCGTTGGGATTATCTTGATGATGTCTTAAGAAAATTTGGTTTTGGTGAGAAATGGTGTGGTTGGATTCAAGAGTGTCTTCGATCTTCGTGGGGTTCGGTTTTAGTGAATGGAAGTCCTACGGAGGAATTTCAATTCTTTAAGGGCCTTAAACAAGGTGACCCTCTATCCCCGTTTCTTTTCATTTTGGTTATGGAAAGTCTTCATCTTTCATTTAAAAGAGTTGTGGACGCGGGAATGTTTAATGGTATTGTTCTCGATCCTTCGATGCAATTATCTCATAGGTTTTATGCGGACGACGCGGTGTTTGTGGGTCAATGGAGTGCTAAGAATATTGATACGATTATATATGTGTTGAAGTGCTTTCAACGTGCTTCGGGTCTTCATATTAATCTAACTAAGATCAAGCTAATGGGATTAGCAGTGAGTGAAGATAGAGTGGAGCAAGCATCAAATAGAATAGGTTGCGGAGTTCTTAAGGCTCCTTTTGCTTACCTAGGTTCGATAGTGGGAGGGAGCATGTCTCAGATTAAATCTTGGGAAGAGATTGTGGGTAAAATGGCAGCTCGACTTTCGAAATGGAAGATGAAAACCTTATCGATAGGTGGTAGATTAACCCTTCTCAAGGCGGTTTTAGGATCTATGCCGATTTACCATATGTCAATTTTTAAGGTGCCCATGAAAGTCCTTCATCGCATGGAGTCTATCCGGTGTCATTTTTTAATGGTATCGAGCTGAATAGCAAAAAGTCGGTATGGGTAAAATGGAGTAACGTGTTGTCTTCTAAAGAGAAAGGTGGACTTGGCATTTCTAGTTTATATGCGTTAAATAGAGCTCTTATGTTTAAATGGGTTTGGCGGTTTACAACTCAAAAAGGTTCTTTATGGGCTAGTGTTGATAAAGCTATTCACGACGTAGATGGGAAGATTGATAGTGGTTCGAAGAATGGTCATAACTCCATTGGGCGTGTTATTGTCCAGGAGATGGAGGCTTTTAAGGCGCAAGGTATTGATATGTTCAGTTGCATGCAGAAAAAGTTATGCAATAGTGCGAATACGTCCTTTTGGGACGATGTGTGGCGTGGAGACACGACGTTGAAACAAAGATTCCATAGGTTATATGCGTTGGAGTTAAACAAGAAGATAGATGTGGCTTATAAGCTCTCACAGGAAAGCTTGATAAATTCTTTTTGTCGTTTCCCTAGAAGCGGAGTGGAGCAAACTCAGATGATGGACCTGATGGCTTATATTGAAGGCGTGGTCCTTGGTGTTGCGTCTGATAGGTGGTATTGGTCTTTAGATGGTTCGGGGGAATTTACGGTAGCGTCGGTTAGAAAGGTAATTGATGATATTAGACTTCCGGTTGTGGCTACTCAAACTCGATGGATCAAAGCGGTGCCAATTAAGGTTAACGTTCATACATGGAAGGTGAGTTTGGATTGTTTGCCTACTCGTCTTAATTTATCCCGTAGAGGTATATATATTCCGTCTATTCTATGTCCCATCTGTGATAGAGTGATGGAGTCATCGAGACATTTGTTCTTCGAGTGCCATTTTGCCAAAGATATTTTTCATAAAATTTGTCGTTGGTGGAATGTGGACTTCTTGGATGTGAATTCGTTCGATGAATGGACTTCTTGGATTGATAAACTTAGGATGCCTAGTAAGCATAAAAGGTTGTTGCAAGGGGCGTGTTTTGGGTCGTGGTGGTTTATCTGGTCTTTCCGTAACAAGTGTGTTTTTGGCGCGGATTCTCCCTCTAAGGCGACTATCTTTGATGACGTAGTTTTGTATTCTTATTATTGGAGTCGTTTTAGATGTAAAGTGTCGTTTAGTTGGGTTGATTGGTTAAAAAACCCTCATCTTGTGTCTTTGTAATTGTCTAGCTCCTTGCTAGTTTCTCCTAATAAAATGTCGTTAAAAAAAACATCATCACACCCATATAGGGGCGGAGCCAGAAAAAAATTCGAAGGGGGGCAAAAAAAACGTTTTACAGCATATAAAAAATAGAGTTAAAAAAGAAGGGCGACACTGACAAACTTGAGTGTGTGAGCTTCAAATTATTAGCTTGACTATATAAATATGTTAAAATAACTTAATAAAATTTGTGCAACGACATAACTAAGATATAAAGCGGGTCGTTTATCATTCTAGTGTCTTCATTATGCCAATAACCATATATTCACTTTTGATGTGCCAAATTATTTTTATGTTTACATTCAATAAAATTAGAAAAATAATTAAAGTACAAAAACTAAAATAAAAAAATAAAAAACTTGAGAAAGGACACACCTGCTAGCACCCTACGTGACTCAACTTTACTTTTGTTAATACTTATATATCTATAGTTCTTTTTCTTCCTTTTTACCCTACCACTCTAAAAATTGCTTACAAACTGATTTTGACGTTCAGTTTATATAACACATACGCTTTTCTGTGTGGGGGGGGGGGGAATTCCAAAAGCATCTCAATCGCTCAAGAAATTCACACTACAATTTTTTCCGGTGAGGGGCACTTGCCCACCGTGCCCCCTGTAGCTCCGCCCGTGACCCATAGTAAGCTACAAAGTATTGTCCACTAAATTACAAACACTTGCATTTGAAACAAAAAAAAACACTCGAGAAACTGGATCGGTAGTTCTATTAGAACCTATTGTATTAAAGTATCTAATTACAATAATTTTCTAAACTAAATCTCCATCTAAGATGTCTGGTTTTGATTTGGGTGGTTTGATGGGTTGAAAGTATCACCGAAATCTTGATTACCGGTGCGGTGACTGGTGGTGGTTTGACTGGTTTAAGGTATGGGATCTCAAGTAACGATTGTAAAGGATAAAAGTTTTCAAGAGTACAAAACTCGCATGATGAGATAAGATATGATTTTATTTTTGGGTCATAATCGCAAAAATAAAACAACTTTGACATGATTTTATGTGTTAGTTTTGGCTTGTATCTTCCTTTTTAGCTTCAAATTTAGCATTTATATTCCACTCAATGGTTTTCTATTTGTTTCTTTTTGAAGATCATAATAACTCGATTCAGGTTTAGATATAGGACTTTTTTTAATAACTCGATTCAGGAGGTGGTGATGATTTTTTTTAGATATAGGTTTATACTAGAATAATTTGATTTAGGTTTCGATGGGTTTGAAGAATCATCGGATCTTATTTGGTGGAAGAGTCGGTGGCGAATGTGCAGTGGTGGGTGGTCGGAACCTGAAAATTAGAATTTCAAAACCTAAAAATAAATGTAAATTTAAGAACAAATTCAAAGGGGAAAACACAAATGTATTTTAGACAAATCACTTGGAGATAACCGGTTAAATCGGTCATATTAGCGATATTGACATTTGAAAGTATTTTAGCTATTCTCACAATTAAGTAAATATGTTACGAATTTTCATAAATCTCAAAAAGTATGTTACGTGACTTTAGTCTTTGCCCTTTAATCTTTTTGTACAAAAGTAGATGTTTATAGCTAAGAGAATGTTGATACCTAAAGAGTATGGCTACAGGGACGGAACCAAGGGGTGTCCCGGGATTCCATGGAATTTTGCGGCGTAATGTTAAATTTTGTTAAATTTTGCGGCGTAGTGTTAAATTTTGTTAAATTTTTGCTAAGTGCACCTGGTCCCAAAATTTTGTGTTCCTCGTTTCCTTTAAATTTTCGTAAATGCATCTGGTCCAATTGTGTTCTGGTTCTGTCCCTGTGGTTGGATGAGTTAGAAAACACCATCCCTCTAGAAACAGAGGTCAAAATTTTGATCCTCACCCCCTGCAAGAGGTCCTTTGCAAACTGCCTCTTAACTTTCGGTAGAGGTAAGACTCTCTACATCTTACCTCTTTTACTACTCTGTAGAAAACGGGATTAAATATTGTTGAGTTAACTAGAATGCTGCTACCTAGTTATAAGCAATAGATACTAACCATTTCTCATTTATGTACTAACTACTAAGCATAATGTTAAGCTTTCGGTTTATTTTCAGTAGAGTATTTGTGTGTAGCATAAGAATGATGTGATTAAGTTCTTTTACACAATTTTTTTTTGTTAACACCAGTTTTTATATAAAGCCACACAAATAAGGGAAACTAAACTATAATTTAGGGTTGTAAACGAACTGAACGTTCAGTGAACATTTCATGAACCGTTTGGTAATAAGTTCATTTATGTTCGTTTATTTATTAAACGAATGAACATGAACAATAATTTACGTTCGTTTAGTTAAATGAACGAACATGAAGAAAAGTTTTTTGCTTTATGTCCGTGAACGTTCGATTATTCGTTCGTTTTTTTATCATATATTTGTTTATGTTCGTCTATTGTATATATCTATTATATAGTTTAAGGTTGTTTTACTTAATCAAAACAACACTTATCAAATATAATATTGTGTATATTTTTGTAAATTTTATGTTTATTTATGTTCGTTTGTTTATGTTTGTTTAATCTCTTAATAAACAAATATGAACAACCTTATTTCTTAATAAACGAACATGAACAATCTTATTTCTTAATAAACGAACATGAACAAAAAAATTCGTTCGTTTAAGTGATCATGTTCGTTTATTTGTTCGGCTAAAATTAAACGAGCGAACATGATTAAGGCTCCGTTCATGTTCATCCGGTTTGTTTACAGCTTTACTATAAGTAGTATAAAAACATGTTATAAGAGTGAATTAGCGCTTACCTAAAATAAGTTTTTAGAGACAATAGTTTACGCTCAAAACTAAAACCTGTACATTAAGAGGATAGTTATATTAGATACTAAAATAAGCTTGGATACCAAGGGACTCATCCCCATCACTCATGTAAAAAAAATCAATGGCTGAGATTAAAAACATTTTATTAGTTCACCTATTTTTTAAAACTTAAATATCTTCTAAACCGTTAATCGTTAAGCGAAAAAAATATACTATCACGACGAGCATTTAATTATCTTTCTATAGATATCTACTTTGATATACTTTGGACAAACTTTTTTTCCCTTTTTTCACGTTTTTTTTCGTTATTGAAACTTGCATGAAAATATTACATGTGATTAAACACTAATTTGAATATTTGTATAATATCACATGTGGTTTAACACTAACATCGAATTACATGTGATTGCATTAGAATTACATATCATATATGATTTAACACTAATATCATATATGATGATTTTATCATATGTAATTTATCAGTAATATCATATGCGATTTATCACTAATATCATATGTGATTTATCACTAATATCACATGTGATTTTATTAGTGTTTAATCACATGTGATTTCTTATGTAATTTTCAACAACGAAAAAAAGACGAAAAACGTAAAAAAACGTGAAAAAACGAAAAAAAACAAAATTGTCGAAAGTATATCAAAGTGGATATTTATAGAAAGATAATTAAATACTCTTTGTGATAGTATATTTTTCTCTCTTAACGATTAAAGGCGTGAGAGATATTTAAGTTAAAAAAAAGGATGAAAATGAGTTTTGAGTTTAATCTCATCCATTAGATCATCAAAATGAAAATGGAGCGTGAGGATTAATCCCTTGATATTCAAATAAAGTTTAGTATCTAAATGAACTTAAATCGTATTTTAAATTTTCACATTATTGATATTACATTTGTCAACATGAGTTAGTGACTTACCGTATAGAAATAGTAAACTCATGTTGATAGTTGCAAAATGACCTTCTAGCTTTAACAAAACCACAAAACAGTCCTTATAGTTTACTAAGAATTAAAATATTTTTGTCAACATGAGTTAGTGACTTACTGTAATAGTAAACTCATGTTGATAGTTGCAAAATGACCTTCTAGCTTTAACAAAACCACAAAACAGTCCTTATAGTTTACTAAGAATTAAAATATTATACTCATAACCATAGTTGTTAAGATCTCAATATAGCTCTTAAGATCTTGTGATTTTACGATTCCATTAAACAAAAACGAGTCGATCCTTCGTAGGATCTTAAAATGCATAGGATCTTAAGTAGGATTTCGATCTCACCAATAGGATCGTAAGATCTAAATCTGATTTGATCTTACTTTCCTTAAATAAACTAACTAATAAATTATAAACGAATGAATTTTGTTGAAGTCTAACATCAAAGCAAGTGTGGATTATTATAAATGTTTAATAGGAATAAAATATATAAAGTTTTAGATTAAAAGATCCAGTGTCCTTAATGACCGATTAGATACTTTAGTATTCTAAAAAGTTACGCATTGCATTTTCATATTATAATAACTTATAGAACTCTTTTTTCTTCATAATTTTGTATACAATCAGATTTGAATACGAATTAATAGAAAAATAAGACTTAGAATTTAGACATTTAAATAGGATCTTTCAATCTTGCAAAGATAAAAATGATTCATTGTAAAATCTCGATCTTAACAACCTTGCTCATACAATCAGTTATATAGTTATGGGTTAATTACTTGAAAAATCAATCTAAACAACTTTCATATTTATTAAATCAACATCAAAACCTTTGGAAAAGGCAACACATAATCTTGTTTCATTGCAAATACCTTTAGATTCATCGATATATAGTATAAACAATATTAAACAATCTTTATCAATGGCGGCGGCGATCAAAATCCTCCCCAAAACATCCGATCTAATCCCCTTTATTCTTGGTGTTTGAATTCGTTATAACCTCTGAAATTGGGATCATTCAATTATTTGATGATTCTCATATCGAGTGTGTTAGGCGATTTTCTCATCCTGGGATCTTAGGGTTTAGATTTGGTTGTCCTCCCTTAATTTTTTTCCATTTCCGTTTTCTTTATTTCATTTTCCGCTTTTAGCCATGGGGTCTCGTTTCCAGAACTCCCTTCAATCCAATTTTGACCAAACTGCCAAGATATCAAAGTCGGTGTTCATATCTAACTTTCCTGATGATTGCTCAAGTAGGGATCTTTGGAAGGTGTGTAGTGGGTATGGCACCGTGGTCGATGTGTTCATTCCTAACAAGAGATCTAAAGCAGGGAAGCGTTTCGCTTTTGTTCGTTTCATCAAAGTTCTCAATTTTGATCGTCTTATTGAGAATCTCAAAACTATTTGGATTGGTCGTTTTCACTTATCCGCTAATCCTGCTCGGTTTGAAAGGCCTAAAGCCCCTATCCCTCAGAAAGAGATGTCGGCGCCCTCTGGTATTGCATCAGGTCTTAAGCAGCCTATTGCCCAGCATCAAGGTGGACCTAAAGGGACTAATTTTGCAGCTATTTTGAAACCGTCTTTGGTTTTAGACGATTCTTGCCTAGTGAACAGGGATCTCAGGATCTCACGATTTGTGTCATGGTGAGTCTCCAATTTTCTTCCATTAATAACTTGCAGGTGCTCTTGTTTAATGAGGGTTTTCATAACACTCGCATTGTCTATCTAGGAGGATTGTGGGTTATGATTGAGCTGAATTCTTCTAAGTCTAAATTGAAATTCATAGAACATGTTGGGGTAGCTTCGTGGTTTCACAGCCTTGGTAATGCGCAATGTGATTTTGCGGCTACAAGAGCGGAATAGTTTGGGTGACATTGAAGGGTTCCCTTAAACGCTTGGTCTCGTTTCACTTTTCAAAAGATTGGTCTAAAATGGGGAGAAATTAGTTGTACTAGAAGACGGGTTTGAAGACCTTTTTGCAAGGAAAACTAATTTTGTATTATTGACCAGCCATACGGAGAACATCCTGCGAAAGTTTCAAGCTTATCGTAAAAGGGAAAGTTTTTTGGGCTCGCTGCCAAGGAGAACTTTTTTGTTTTGGTTTCCCCATCTTTCAATGAAGTTCATTGAGCAAGAGTTATGTTCGGTATGTCGAGTCCATTCAAGGCTAACGAGGAGGGTACTAATACTGAATCTCGGCGTACGAGAATGATAGTGAAGTGGTTTCGGAACATATTTTGGTTGTTAATGGTGAAGATCAGGGTGTCGAGCATCATCATGGTGAACCTTCTAAAGTTAAGGAGGTTTCGGCTGATCCCTTCAATATTTACGGCTTGCTTGACAAACGTAATAACGAAGCAAGAACAACGGATTCGTCAACCAGTATCCCTTATCCTCCGGGTTTCACTCCTGCCAATTTGGATATTCCAATTGTAATCAGAGTAGCCCTGATGTTGCATCTGTTTCGACCTACTTAGTAAGTCGGCAAGAGAAAATTCAGTCACCATGTCAGTCAATTGGTCTTAGTTCGAGAGTTATGGAGGACACGGTACCAGCAGACGTGTATTCATCTCTTGTTGGAAGCAAGCCTATTCATGGTTCGCATAAGGGAGGTTCTCTGTTAGAAGTTCTTGACGGCATGATTAAGGTAGGTCAGACTATGGGATTCTTCTTTATGGGACGGTTTGCCTAAAAGATATGGAGATTATTATTGGTTCGCAAGGAGATTGTGGGGTTCAATGAATTGTTTGTCTTTAAATATCCAAGGCTTGAGATCTCAAGCTTAAAAAGGAATGGATAGGGTAGTTGAATTTTGAATTATAAACATAAAGTGAGTTTCTTGACTTTACAAGAAACTAAAATGGAAAACATTTCTGCTATGGAGGCTAAAATTTTGTGGGGTAATAGTAGTTTTAATCATGTTCTTAGTGAGGCCCTTGGTAATTTAGGGGGTATTTTATGTTTATGGGATCCGCTTATGTTTCGTAAAGATCAACATATTATCTCTGATAACTTTGTTGTTTTATATGGGACTTGGGTTCCAAATAACACCAAGTTGCTCATTGTATCTGTGTATGCCCCTCAATCCGCTACTGATAAACGTCTCTTGTGGAGTTATATTACGGGTCTTTTATCTCGGTGGAATGGAGAGGTTTTGGTTACGGGAGATTTTAATGAAGTCCGTTTCGAGAGAGAAAGGTTGGGTTCTGTTTTTAATGTGCATGGGGCTAACGAGTTCAATAGCTTTATTTCCAACGTAAGGCTTGTGGAGATTCAGTTGGAAGGTTTATTCTGTTCACTTTGGTTCATCTGTCGGGCTGCAAACAAAAATGAGTAAGTTGGGATCGGTTTCTTGGTTTCGGAGGTTTTCTTTCTTTATTCCGCATATTTCAGCTTGTGTCTTGACTAAGACATTCTGTGGATCACGACCAGATTTTGCTTCGTGAGATGGTTACAAGATTAAGGTGCACCCCTTTTAGGTTGTATCATTCTGGTTTTACTTCCTTGGGTTGACCGATATGGCTCAGACTGCTGGAATTCATCTTGTTCTTGAGGATTTCTAATGGTATGGTCCGGTTCAAAAAGAAATTGCAAATGCTGAAAAAGGAAATTCGATCATGGGTGGCTGTTCATAAACGAAAACAGTCGGGAAGGTTAATTGATATTCAAGAGAAATTGAGTGGTATTGATCATATTTTAGATCAAGGTGGAGTGTCTGATGAGATTCTTCTTTCCCGGATGGAGTTGACGAAACAAATGCAAGATATCAAGTCCACTGTTGTTCGTGACCAAATGCAGAAGGCTAAGATTCAGTGGGCTGTTGAGGGTGATGAGAACTCCAAATTTTTTCATGGTATTGTTAATCGTAAGCGCGTTCACTTATCAGTCAAGGGCGTTATGGTTGATGGAGAATGGGTTGATGAGCCTAATCGTGTTAAAGAAGAATTCCGTTCTCACTTTGCTAATAGGTTCCAAGACACGGGCGTGAGTCGTTGTCGGCTGAATTTCAGGTTCCCGTCTCGCCTCACTGCTGACCAGATTTCTGATCTGGAAAAACCGGTGTCCTCTGATGAAATTCGCAAAGCTGTATGGAGTTGTGGCGAAAATAAATCGCCTGGGCCGGACGGGTTCACTTTTGAATTCTTTCGCAAATATTGGGATTCCATTGGGCCAGATATGTGCGTCGCGGTAGAGTGGTTTTTCAGGCATAACTCTTTTGCTAAAGGTTGTAATGCTTCTTTTATCACTTTGATTCCGAAAAGTCAGGATCCCAAGACCGTGAGTGATTTTCGGCCTATTAGCTTAATCGGGAGTCTATATAAAGTTGTGACAAAAATTCTTGCTATTCGTTTGTCTTCGGTTATTTCGGACCTTATTTCAGATGTTCAGACCGCATTTCTCCCTAACCGTCAGATTCTTGATGGGCCGTTTATTATAAATGAGTTACTCTCTTGGTGTAGGCATAAAAAGCAGCAAGCCATGGTTTTCAAAGTTGATTTTGCCAAAGCTTACGACTCAGTTCGGTGGGATTACCTGGATGATGTTCTTTTTTCTTTTGGTTTCGGTGTTAAATGGCGCTCTTGGATAAAAGGAAGTTTAATCTCAGGTATGGCTTCTGTTCTTGTTAATGGAAGTCCTACTTCAGAATTTCAATTTCATTGCGGTCTGAAACAAGGGGATCCTTTGGCTCCTTACCTCTTCATTCTTGTTATGGAATCGCTCCATTTGTCGGTTTCTAGAACTGTCGAGGCTGGTATATTCACTGGTATTAAAATTGATTCTGCTCTCTCGATTTCTCATCTTTTTTATGCGGACGATGCGGTATTTATTGGTGAGTGGACGGATAGTAACTTAAGGAGTATTATTCAAATGCTCCATTGTTTCTCGTTGGCGTCGGGGTTGAAGATTAATCTTCAGAAAAGCAATCTTCTAGGAGTGGGTGTCACCGGCAGTTTAGTTAATGAAGCGGCTGCCTCCATTGGTTGTTCGGTCATGAAAGCCCCTTTCAAATACTTAGGGGTTATGGTTAGAGGTAATATGTCTAAGATCAATGCTTGGGATGATATGGTTGGTAAGATTAAGTCTAGGCTTTCAAAGTGGAAGATTAATACCCTCTCCATAGGAGGTCATCTCACGTTACTAAAGGCGGTTTTAGGCTCTACTCCCATCTACCCAATGTCTTTATACAAGGTGCCGTCGTAATTTTTTTAATGGTGTTCAAGGTGTCGATAAGAAGATTTCATGGGTTAAGTGGACGAAAGTGCTCGCTTCTAAGAAATATGGAGGTTTAGGTGTCTCCAGTTTTTATGCCCTTAATCGTGCGCTTCTTTTCAGATGGGTGTGGAGATTTCTTTCTCATGATAATTCGTTGTGGTTTCGTTTCATTTCAGCCATGCATGGTTCTTCTTTCCAGATACGCTCTTCTTTCCATTGTTCGAATTGGTTGTCTATTATTCGGGAAGTTTCGGCCTTAAAACTTCAAGGTATAGACTTTCTATCTCATTGTAAGCGTCGTGTTGAGGTATGCAAACTCGCTTCTGGGAAGATCTTTGGTTAGGTGAGGTTCCTTTCAATGAGCTTTTCCCTAGGTTGTACGCCCTGAAGAACAACAAGGAATGTTCAGTTGCGGTTAAAATGCAAGGCGAGATCGATAGGTCTTTTAGTCGCCATGTCAGGGGAGGGTGTGGAAACTCAGCAGCTCGAAAACATTCAGGATTTGGTTAGGTCGAAGGTTCTTTCTAATGTAGATGATAGATGGGCTTGGGACTTGAACATGGATGGGGACTTTTGTGTTAAAGATGCTCGTGACCTTGTGGACGAGGTTCTACTTCCAAAAGAGAATGTTGCTACGAGATGGATTAAGACTATTCCTATTAAGGTGAATGTTTTCGCGTGGAAACTCCACCTTGATCGCCTCCCCACTAGGTCTAACCTTCTCAAACGTGGTATTCAGGTGCAATCTTCTTTATGTCCGATATGTAATGTCTTGCAGGAAGATACATCCCATCTTTTCTTTTCCTGTGACGTGGCTTTAGCTATTTCTCGGCTTATATGTCGATGGTGGAACGTTTCTTGGAGCCCTGTTGTTTCTTATTCGGGCTGGTTGGAGTGGTTTAATTCTATTCGATTGGGCTCCAAACTTAAAGGGATCCTAGAAGGCGTTTTTTATGTGTCTTGGTGGTGCTTGTGGAATTTCCGTAACCAGCTTCTTTTTGCTTCCAAGAAACCGCGCAAAGAGACTTTGTTCGATGATGTTGTTTCTCGTTCTTTCATTTGGAGTAATTCTAGATGTAATCTAAAGTTTACTTGGAATTGTTGGCTTCAACATCCTTATTTGATTGCTTTGTAATTGTTCTAGCTCCTTGCTAGCTTTCTAATAAAAGTTGCTGTTCAAAAAAAAAAAATTACTTGAAAATGTATCATATTTTCTACTTTTTGTTATTGTGTGGATTGAACTTTTTTTAATTGTGTGTACTGAACTTTTAAATTTCGACATTTGTGTGTATTTGTGACCGTTTTACCTTTATTTTTTTTAAATTCGGAGGGTAAAATGGTCATTTTACATGAAAAAAGTGACAAAATACATACAAATGTCGATATTTGAAATTTCATCATACACAATAAGAAAAAAAAGTTCAATACACACAACAACAAAAAGTGCAAGTATTATACATTTTCACGCAATTATCCATAATTTATATTTTAGCATCATTTTTAGTTTAGTGATATAACAAATTAAGCCATAACTATATAACTCCACATTTCTACTTCTTCACATCATTTCGTAATTATCTATTAACATTTCTTATTAAGAAAACATATTTATTCAAGTTAACGATGATATTGTTAAAATAATTGAGCCTCCACGAATAACCTCAACAGAAAAACCTAATCTGTCTAACCTATATTGTTAAAACTTTATTTTGTATGTACACAACAAATATTTTGCACCCGCTACAACGCATCGTCTTTTTTTTAACAGCGGAATATTATTAAAAAACTAACAAGGAGCTAGAATGGTAACACTCGATAACACGTACAACATTACCATGCCGACATCTCAAGTCTCATACCATCATGTTTAAAATACTTCAGTTCTTGTTTAAAATACTTCTTCAGTTCTTCTAGAGTTAATTTTTTTGTTCCTTTAACAATTCATCTTATTTTAACTTATGGAAAACTACTCGCTGAGGTCGATGTTAGTGCAAACATTACGATATTTAATCTATACGATCTTTTTATGTTTTGGTGATGACAAACATATGACTTGTAATACGTAACGTAAAGTGTGCTAGTTACTCGTAATCACAAATCATCAATGCATGCATGCATCTACATCTCTCGACGTCTCAAGTCTACATCAACACCGACATTTGTTTGCACCCGACGTAAATCACGTAAGGTATGTACAAACAACATTAAACTTATAGGATGATCAAAGAAATAAGGTTTTGTCTTAAACTTTATATTTTTATAAATATAACAAAACAATTTCTCAAAAATTATTTAGACAAATTATTTTTGAATTATAAAGAAATGTTTTATGTGGTAATTAATTCAAAATTAAAAAAAAATTAACTTTAAAAAGTCGCCTAAAGTACATATGCCGTAAATTGCTTAATTTTTTGATTATAAAAGTACTATTATGTTTGACTAATTTTAAAAAAAAACAAAAAAGAAATCTCCTAAATGTATATTAAGTAGGTTTTTTAAAAACATGTCTGAAAGTAACTTGCACAAAAAGTGAAATGTTTTTTACGCGACTTAAGAGAAAAGGCGACTGGTCTATTTTGAGAAGTTTATTTTTTAGGTCTAAAAAGATAAACACTTTAGACGACCTGTCTATTTTGAGAATTTTCTTTAATTCGCACACATAATCTCATTGTATAAGCACTTGTGCATTTTATTTTTGTGCTTGTTACAGTGATACACTGAAATGAAGAGAAAAAAAAGATGAAATGGTGTATTGACTCTCGTATTGTAAGTCGTTAAAAACTTATACGAAGTAATACATTACGTATAATACATGCCACTTTTTAGGAGGCAAAGACTTTTTAGGAGGCAAACTACTTATTTAAGAATTAAGACCACTATGATACAAACGTGTACGGGGATATTATTACATATATAGAAAAAGATGATTTCAATGTAGTCATGTGTTTCGAATAAATATGACATTTGAACAAGCAAATGAACCCGCGCGTTGCGGCGAGGCTAATTTTTTCCCGAATAATTTTTTTTTACGTTTCGAGGGGTTTTTTTTGGCGATGCGTTATGCGGGGCTAATTTATAATATTTTCTTTTTTTTGTATGATCGGGAAAAAATTTTGAGTTGGGGACGACTAATATTTTCCCGAACTATGTTCTTTTTTTGGGCGGTTTTGTAAAATTTTTACGGATTTTGTGTAAGGAAAATCGTAAAAGTTAAAAAGGTGAGGGTGTTTTTGTATTTTTTTTTACTTTGGGCCAGATTTTAGCTATTTTTTAGTTTTTTTTTTGCTAATTTTTATCCGGATATTTTTCTTTTTTTGTATGATTCGGAAAATTTTATACGTATTTATTACTTCGTATAATTTTTTTTTGAATGGACGATTTATTATTAAAAACCAAAAAAAAAAAAACCACTGCAAGGAGCTAGATCAAACAAGAACAATAGAAGGTTTTTATGCCAAGCGTCCACTGATCGACGAACTGTACATCTGATTTTTCACATTAAAAAGAACTAGAATAAATAAATTATCAAATATCAGCGCCTTTTCAGATGATTTTTTTATCAAACAGAGGATTGTTGCGAAACTTCCACATATACCACCATAAACCATAGGTATACTCCCTCAGAACGCCTTTGAGTTTGGTTGAATCCGATTTAGAAACCAACCAAAACACGCCATTCCTCGTAAAATTCACATCCGATAGTCGATATTCACAAGAAAGATATCTTACGCATTATCTGTCTCACTTCAACGCATTGAAAGAAAATAGGTTTGTCGATTCCACACCGGCATTACAAAAATGGACAAACAATCGATATCATATCCAGTCCACAGACGGAGAGATATAAAACGCGTTGGAGCGCGTTAGATTTGACTTCTCAAGCTATGATATTCATCTTGATTGGCACGGATTTAAACCCACCTTAGTTGGCATCTAACATCCTGAATCCGTTTCCAGCTATCTCCTTTCGATATGGAAGCCGCCGAAAAGAAACCCATCACTTTCTAACGTCCACTAACGTATAACGTTCTGCACAAGGCACGAGAGTGAGTATCCGAGAATATCTCTGCTAATGTGGTATAGTTGCATTCGTCTATTTCAACTTCTCGCTTTTCTTCGAAATGAGTTATCTAAACTGACCATTCAATTTAAACTTAACTGTAGCATTCTTAGTCTATCTAGGAGCGAACATACGTGGGAACAGCTCTTTGATTGGCACAGCCTTCATACATTATCGACCCAGAACCGCGTGTTCTCCATTCCCCAGCTTCTATTAGGATTGTAATCTGCACATTAATACCCCGGACTTGTAACACCCTTACTCTTCGTGAACTATCTGATGTCCAGCTGGATTCGAATCCACCGAAACATCCTGTTTCATATTCCGTCCTCCCCAAAAATATGCAATTAATCATTTAGTCCAAAAGGAAACATTTTGAGATTAGAAACGCCAAACCCACTTGGCATGAGGCCTCTATTAAGGGCAAACAAGCTGATACCCCGAAACCCCATTTTATCTACCTTCGGAGTTAGGGCCTTGTTCACTTTACCCAAGGGAAGCTTTGTTACTCTTAGGATCCTGGCCATTAACAAGAACCGAATACGATTAGATATCAAGAGATTTAAGAATACTCGAGGGACCTTAAAATGGTCAATATGAAGATTCGGGCATAGTTCCTAACCAACGGTCTTAAGAAGAGTGAGTCAAGCCTTCGATTTTTTTTTTAGATTAATAGGAGTTATTTCATCTAGAATTGACGAGATAACATTGTCACCACTCTTTCCAAGCTTGCTTCCTTGACATATTTCCCCCATACTTTCGTACCCACAATTAATTAATGGAGTCTTAAGGGCAAGACACCCAAGTTATAAGCCGCGTTTTTAACCATTCATCTTAACGTTAACACCCAAATCTTACTTCTTACACATGTTAATACGAAGGACAGAAGCCGGAAAAAACAATTCCAAAACTCGAACTTAACGAATCGATATTGAGCTCATCCATTGGCCAAGAAAGATTGATCATCCGCATAAATTAAATGAGACCAAATTCACCATGGAATTAATTTTGATCCCCGTAAACAAACCGCATGACACACGTTGAAAGAAATATGCAAGTCTCCTTAATAAGAATGAATAAAAAGGGGTTAAAGGATCACCTTTGTTTAATGACCTCTAAAAAATTGAAATTCATCCGTAGACTACCGTTGACAAGAAATGGGACCCCTGGTTGATCTAAGACAAACTTTTGAATCCAAGTCCTCCATCTTTCACTAAAACCAAAATTTATTTAACACATCATCCACGGAAAATCCCAGCGGACCGAATCAAAAGCTTTCTCGAAATCAACTTTGAAAATAAGAGCGCGTTTTTTCTTCCTACGACACCATTGAAGAACCTCATCAAGAATAAAAATGGAAAGGGGAAACAACAATCGTCTTAAGATTTGTCTGTCCGTTCACAACAGCTGATTGAACCTCATTGGACAAGATCACAAGGCACACCAATCTAATCGGTTCGCCAAGAGTTTAGCCATAATATTGTATAGCTCCCGATCAAACTTATAAGACGCAAATCCTTAACCATGTTGGCATCAAGGATTTTAGGAATCAAAGCAATAAAGTTCGAGGTACAAACTTTCCCACGCATACATGAAGAAATTGTCAACAGCCTCGAACACGTTCCTTCTCAATCACAGGCCAAAATGCGGTAAAAGCTAAAAGAAAAACCATCGGACCCGGCGACTTATCAATCGCAGCAAATACCTCACAGCCCTTTTAACCTCCTCTTTAGAATTCATGCGTTCCATATTCTTTCTGATCTATCGATAGGGAGCAGGGAAATGAGGGTATCAATACACGCTCGATTCATTGATGGTTTATCGAACCTACCCCGAAAATGTTTAAAGAATTCACGCTTCACCTGAACCGGGTCATCGACCCACGTCCCATTCACCATAATACCCCGAATATTAGATTGATTGCGCTTCTTATTTAGAATACCATGAAAAAACTTCACATTTTCATCTCCCTCGATTGCCATTTTTCTTGGGCTTTTTGAGCAAATTTCGAGAGCTTGATATTATTTACCTGTATAAATCTTGTTGAGAATCTCCGTAGCGTTTATGGATCACCTTCTTGAGCAATCTCCCTTATCAATAACATCTTACAAAGACGCCAACTCTTCTTTAGGAAATAGATTTCACCTCGCGTAATTCGACTATGATAGAGAGCCTGCTCGAATACGGTCTTTTAAGAAATTTAAGTTTACCCATGAAGTTTTTCGTTGACATTTTTCTTGTTAACAGGAGCCACGTTTCCAGAATCCCTAACCAACAAAATTGTCTAAAAACCATCAACTTCGAGACCAGTAACGATGAATCGGAAAGGAATAGGACAGTAATCAAACCGACTTAACGTAATAACAATAGGACGTAAGTTTTAACGACTTATTTTACGAGAGTCTATCAGCTTTTCATCGTTTTTTTCTCTTCATTTCAGTGTAGCACTTAAACAAGCTACATATAATAAATGCACAAGTGCTTATACAATAAGATTATGTGTGCGAATCAAAAGTAAAAGTATGCAAATAACCTGGTGCACTGTGAAACTCTTTTCTCTTCCTTCTAATTATCAAGATCGCATAACAGAGTTTCAATCCCTTCTAATTATGAAGATCGCATACCCTTTGTTTATACGGTTGCTATAGCAACCGTAGTCTATACCTTCGATATAGCGTAGTATTATTTAATATTGTATTTAAACAAGTTCTGACATATTACCATTGTTATTTGAACACACTCGCGAGAGTATCAAATCATACACGAACGTCAACAAACGTATTACCATTGTTAAGGTGTTACATATGTTGGTTTTTTTATTCCTTTACAAGAACATTAACAAACTTGCAGTGAACATATCCCATGCTTAGGAGTTATTCTCTTTTTTTTTTTTTTTTTTTTTTTTTTTTTTCAGGCGGAGGTTAATTCTTATCCACATTTGGTCTCTTTGAAACTACATGAGTAAGTGGGTTTCTAGTAGGATAAACTGGTTTTGTAATCTATTCAACTCTCGGACCTCAAATTCTTGTATAGCCGATTTTTAGTTTTCTATAACAAAAGCATATATGACGTGGTAAAATACAATTTGATTCTCACGGTTTTTATTATTACTGTAACTTTTATGGTTGAGGTGAAACTTCTTGGTGAGACAAAGAGACTTCAAGATCTCATTCATCATCGTCAATTTAACTTCATGTTGTCTTTGTCTTTTTACAATTCATTTCATCATCATCAATTTAGTGTGATAAAAAAGCTAACCTCAACATTAACGTACTTAACAGCCCACAAAATATTCTCCACGACTCAGTCTCGGCATCGACCGAGTCTTTGATTTTTGATCGTAAAAACGCCTCTTGTGCGGGTCCGTAACAAGGTCAACGCGTCTTGAGTTACACGAGACTCGGTCGTACCTGTCCTGTTACGGCCGGTTTAAAGCTTTAAAGATAACTAATCAGCTTTAAACAAATCCAAAATGACTTGGACAAACCTTTTTCAATTTGTGACACGTAGAATCGTCTTTTAAATAAATATATAAGATAACATTAATCGTCTATTAAATACAGTTTCTAACAAAACTAATGATGGTTAACACTAACTAGAAATTTTTACAAGGTGCAGATGGACAACCAGAGAAGAAAGACGACCGACAAAAGGGACAATCATGTTGTTTCCTATGAATCAACTTTCCAACACATTGAGTATGAAACACATGACCACATCGGCTGAGCTGAGACACAACGTCATCCCTTTCGTAATTAACCGAACATATGAAACACATTTCTTCAACTTCTCTATGTCTTCGTTCTTGCAAATCTTCGAAACGTATTATAGGAAGATCCAACATAAATATATCTGATTCGTGTTCATGGAGCTTAAGCTTGTTGTGTTGGAACAAGTTCTTGAGTATGATTTGTAGTTCCTTTTTTATACGTAGGATTGGGAAGAGTACTGCTACACAGAATATGATGTTGATCAACATTGTTGTTCTTGTTTTTTTTTGTATGTGAATGGTAAGGTATGAATGATAAGTGAATGGTTGTGTTATGGGTGGAATTGTGGAAATGTGTGTTTTTATAGGGGAGTTAAGTGGGTGGGGGTCTGGTTGTACCATACTTAGATGTCAACATTAAAATACCATATTAAATTAATTTGGTGATTTGATGTGGAGTTTTATCTTCTTCCAAGCATTCGGTGTGCATACTATTGGGCAAGTCGGAGAGGTAGGTACATTGGGCATTATTGTAAGAATAATTAAATAAACACATGAATCATGATGAATTTCATGGAACTATATGATGATTAGGGGTGTTAGCAGGGTCGGGCCCGAACCCGATAAGGCTTATCGGGTCGGGTTAAATCGGGTTTAAAAACTTGTCGGGTTGTTTTGACCCGAACCCGATATCCCGATAGTGTTATCGGGTCGGGTTCGAGTTAGATAATTAATGTTATCGGGTCAACCCGATAAGACCCGAAAGTCAATGTTTAATTTTTTCTACTACTAATATTTTTAAAAGCCCATGTCAGGCAACCATAAAAAAACTTTATTCAGGTCGACTCGACTCAAACCCGAGTTAGCAAAACCTTTTTAATCCTATAACGGACCCTATTTAGCATTCAGGTTACTCGGTTTACCCGAATAAATTTTTATGACCCGGGTAGCCCGACCCGAATAGGCTTAATCGGGGTCGGGTCCGAATAGGCTTAACCCGGCCCGAGTAACCTGACTCAAAAAAATGATGGTGAAATTATTGTATTAGAATCGCTCTTTATTTGTAGTTTTTCGAAAGAAAAAAAAATTGGTGATTTTTTTTTTCAATTCTCTTGTGTTACCAAACAATGGAATTTAACACATTTCTCATTTAATTCCACTAGTTTTAATGCCCGTGCACGCACCATTTTGTTTTTTTAAACATATATACAATTTTTATTTTTCTGTTTTATAAGTTATGTATAAAGTATTATCGAAACATATCAAGAGATTAGATTTATTAAATCTTTTATATATTACTTAGTAGGATAATTAGTTTTTTTTATTTACCTGTTTTCGTTCTCGATATTGTGAGCCAACTAATCCCAGCAAAACAATCCTTTTAGGTTGCCCATAGTCGGCTCAAGTAAACCGCCGAGGCCACAAGGGGATTAATTTTCTCCTCGTTATATTCGAACCATTGACTTCACTTGAGAAAACATGTCAATGAAATAAATTCTTTTTCAGAAATTCAATTGTTAAAATTTTAGTACGTATTTAACCAAAAGAAAAGAAAATGTAATTTCTTCCAAACCCACTATTGAATAGCTTGAAAAACCATTTTTATTTATTTACGATATTTTATGTGCTTCGATGTTTTTCTATTTGGTTGTACAACATGATTTTATGCCGACAATGAAAAATCCACTAAAAAGTCTTCGGGTATATTTGGGATGTGATTAAATAATGTTAAATTTTTGTTGGAAGTAAGAATTGTTTGCGTTTATTGTATTTTAAATATAAAGTCCAGGGGTATAAAGTCTAAGGGGTTTTTTTGTTTATTTTTTAAAGTTATAATAAAATTTGTAAATTTATAAATTTATACTTAACTGCATATAATTTATTTAAAATTAAACCACTAAAGTTTTATTAATTGCCTCATCTTTTTTCAAGTTTTTGTTTTTACAAATTTGCCACATATATTTTTATGTGTCTTTTTTCTCCATCAGATTTCTCCACCAAAATTTTTTAATTTTGACCAAATTGATTTAATTTTGACTTTTTATTGACCAATCAGATCATACGATTTTGCCTACGTGGCAAAATCAAGCGTTTTGATTAGTCCAATTTTTTAATTCATAAGATTCGATTTGATAGAAAACTCTGAAATGATGTAATTCTTTTATTATATAAAAGATTTCTCTTAATTCTATTCTCTGTTTCATTTATAATCTCTGAAATTCTCTCTTCCAAACGTGCCCTAAAGGTTTAAAGAGATATAGGGTTTTAAAATAAATCAGCTTATAAAATAAGTTTTGTTTGTCAAACGAATTTATAAATACTTATAAGTCATAAGCCTACATAAGCCAAACTCATAAAGAGGGGTTTAGAGTTAGTCAAATTACTTAAACATTTTCAAAATATAATGTATTATCACATAAAAGTTGTAAGGATATCTAAGTTTAATTTTATGTAGTTTATACGATTTTACATTAATAAACATCAGCTCCAACTAATTCGTTAAACAATTTTATAAAAATATAAACTTTAGCATTTGGTTAAAAATGTAAGCCTCTACCCAGCTCCAAATCCAGCTCCAGCCCATTGCGCCAAACATACCCGATGATAATGATACACCAACATTTTTTTTAAGTTTTTGTTTAGTACTTTTTTAGATTAATAAACTAGTTATAAATTTCGTGCACGCACAAAGCTTGGACATAAATCAAATTTATTTTAATTTTTTTTGTTAGTATATGAATATATAAAATCTTGCTCGTGTTTAATATTTTGTAATTCTGATATAAGTACAGCTAATAATTATGCTTGAACTTATAAAGTTTTTCACTATATATTAATATCGATTTATATTTTGTAAAAGATTTCTCTTGGATATAAGAATTTAACTTTTTTTAAGTGAGGTGCATTGAGGTTTATGTTATTTAAATTTAACTATTCATACCATGTTGTACACAATATGCGAGTTTGATAGCACATGATGAACGTTGATGAAGTTAATATATAAAGTTTTTTTTAAATGTTTTTCCAGATTTCCTTATACAAACTTTAAATACGAATTACATTTGTCGTTATTATATGTACAATCGCGTATATTTGTTTTCATATCACAGTAACTCGTGCTTACATTTGATATATATATTCTTGTTAATAATAATTTAGCCGTATTTAATATTCAAAACCGTGTATGATATATTACGTTGTACACAATATGCGAGTTTAATAACACATAATAAACGTTGATGAAGTTAAAATATAACAATGAGTCCTTATTTAAGCATATAGTAAAAATATATTTTCCCGAATATTCTTACTTACAGTCATAAAGAGGAAAAACATGGGTTGTTCATATACGTACAACATCGTGTATTTATGTACATACACAATAATTCGTGCTTTTATTTTAATATTAGTAATCTTGAGCATATATATGTTGTATTTTTAAAAAGCATTGCTAAATCCTCCTACAAAATCTACCTACTTATCCTCCTACACGCACAATCATATAATATATATATATATATATATATATATATATATATATATATATATATATATATATATATATTACACTTATTCTCTCTCCAAATCTAAATCGACAAGTCCGCCATGTGTCAGAATCCTGTGTGTAGGAGGATTTGTAGGACATTTTTGTAAGAGGAATTAGCATTTTTGATTTTTAAAACAACATATATGTTTTATTTTTAAAATATAAAATTCATGAGTATAAAAGTATTAAAAGTTATTTGTTTATTTTTGAAGTTATTAGAATAGACTTATAAATTTATATTCATCTTCTTGTAATTTATTTAAAATTCAACAACTAAAGTTTAATTAATTATATCCATATATTTTTATGTATTTTTTTCTCCACCAAATTTGACTACTAAAATTTTTAATTTTGATCAAATTGGATTCATTTTTGACTTTTTATAACCAATCCGATCTTACAATTTAGCTTACTTGTCAAAATCAAGCAACCTTATTGGTTCAATTTATTTTCTATAAGATTGTTTTGCCAAAAAAAAACTATGAAATTATGTAAATCTTTTATTATATAAAAAAGATTAGATAGTTTTAAGAATTTTGAATAATTATTCATAACATACATAAAAGTAAAATGCACATTTTGTGCAAAATTATTCCATTACATTGAATTTGGTTTTTTTTGCTCAACTTACATATGCCTTTTGGCGAGGTGTTATAGTGAAGGTGATCATACGCGAATGAGTGGTTTGGCGCATGAAGGTTCACGACGGAAAGTAAGGGTTCGTATGTGAAAGTGCAAAAGTGGAGATGTTTTAGTGAAGGAATTTACTTAGCGAAAATTGTGGAAAAGGGTATGGTCCCTTCTTGTTATTTTTTTTTTTGTTAGGGGATGATCATTACGGCTAAAAAATAAATGTAATGTGATGTGTTAAAAACTGATGTGGCAGATGAGGTGGAGGTAAAGGGAAGTTGACCTTTACATGTAGCCTTGCGGATCAATCGGGCACTACTTGATTTTACAAACAAGTACTCTTGACAAATATGTTTACTCATTATTTGCATAAGACAATAGTAAGCGGATATGGTTCTTAGACTAGTCATAATGGTCAACCTCTCTTATCTTCACATGAGCGTCACATCATTCAACACATCATCACTCTCATCAACTTTCAGCTTCAGTGATCATCATTATTAAAAATAATCAATTTATACAAGCATAGCCTACAAAATATCACACATACTCGTAGAAAAAGTACTAATCGTGAGGGTGGTCATCAATTTCTCTTTTTTTCTTCTTTGAGTCACGTGTGGGGATGGTACTTTTATCATCATGGTCGTGAGAGTGAGGGTGAGGATGATAGCTCATTCCCATTACGTCTAGTCCTATACTGTAACTAGTAAGACAAGTATGAATAAAATCATATATACCGGATAAGTGGATATATGTTTAGTTTAACAAAATATCATCTCTATTATTTTAAAGTTCATTATTGTAAAATAATAAATGTTAAATGTCACTATCATAGGTCCATAAGAAAACTTGTAAATTAAGGGGCTGTCTGGTAACCACTTTTTTAGCTCAAGTATAGGATGAATACTAAAATATGTAGTTTGGTATGTAGGTTTGACTACCAAATAGTGTAAATGGCCTACTAAAAGTAAAAGTGGATCACTTAGGTGGGTTTTTTGTTAAAACCATTCTCTCACACACACTAATTATCATATCCCACTCTTTCTCTTTCACACACATCTATATTATATTATTTTTAAATAATATTTAAATATTAGTTTTTATTATTAAAAATATTAAATAAATATAATATCTTTATTCTAAACCTATATCAAATTCAAATCTAAAACCAAATTCAAATCCGAGTCCAAACTCATTTATAAAGCAAACACACCTTAAGTTGCATCTACAAATCAAGGAAAACTTTAAATAAAGGGTAAATTACACTGTTGGTCTCCAAGGTCCACCCCGTTTGCGGATTCAGTCCCTCGTTTTGAAAATCGGTGGGAATGGTCCTAGAAGTGGCCATGTTGGTGCGTGTTTGGTCCCAAGGGATGAACGATCGTTAAGTCGATTCGTTAGTGATGGGTATTATTGTAATTTCGCATAAAAAGTAGTATAGTGCATCGTTGGTCCCTAAGTGTAAAATTTCTTGGTGAACACGTGTACACTTCCCATCACATCACCATTTAATATATTCAATATTCACTTCACTTGCACCTCTCAACCCTATCATTTCAGAAGATTATTCCCGCCTGAATCATATTCATACTCTCTCACAAATCACTCACACAACCATACCTACAGTCTATTTCTTCGATCAAACCCCACATGCAATGGTGTTAGTGGGCCACACGGGATGGAAGCTCCGCCGTCGACAGTGGACGGGCACCACCGAGCAACTCATTGAAGAACTCGAATCGACTTATGGTAATGATTAGAAGCGCTTTTGCTCAAAGTTAATTTTTTTACAAATGTAGTGTTCTTTACTTGTTTTATTGTCGATTTATGAAGTTAGGGTTTGATTTTGATTTTCAAATAATGCACCCGATATGTTTTCGATTCGAATACATCATGGTGGAAAATTTCAAAGCCATCAATGCCGAATGTATGTTAGTGGTCGTGTCGATATATTTAATATGGTTGATATCGATTTGTTTACTATCGTTGCGCTGAACATGATGGTTCTTAAATTAGGTTACACATGTGAATTTGAGCCCATGTTTTATAATTATCTTAGATCACTCACCATTCTAGATGTAGGGTTGTATGCTTTGGCTTGCAAGGAGGATGTTCGTTGCCTGGCTACCCTTGTTAGGAGCTTTAAGTTGATTGAGGTCTATATAGAACATGGTGTTGCCATTTTAGACTCTTACCTTAGGGGATCACGGTTTAGGGCAACATTAGAAGATATTACTGATGAGCCTGCAGGTAGCATTGTAGCAAACAAAACTGAAAAAATATTGTTGTTGACCTGACATGAGTCTAGTGAAACCACTAAGGAACCTGTTTGTGACTCTGTCACACCTAGCTCTTTGCCACAACATGATTCAAGTACCCCTTGTAAGGATTCTGTTTGTGAGTCCATTACACCTAGGTGTATGCCTGATTGTATTTTAACCCCGCCCACTAATGAGTATGTCATCACATATACACAGTTGAGTGGTGCACATGGAGTTGACACACAAAGCCATGTTCTCCCGACAATACAATCACAGTTTAGTGACATAAACCTGAGTTTTGTCTCACAACAAGCAACTGATAGTCATGTCATAGATGATGTGATGAGACAATTATCATTTGATGAAACAGAATTGGATGGAGAGGCAGGCTTCTCTGATGTTGCGGGGAGTGGTGTGGACAGTTCAGGGTTAAGTCATGATGAGTCATTTGGAGTTGATGACTTGAACTTGAACTTAAATGAACCTATAAACCTAAATGTTTCCCAAGTTAAAACACAATATGAGATCCCTGTATCTGAGGAACTAGATGTTGGTCCCACTCAAGAACCCATTTTAGCAGAGGTTATCACTCAAGAACCCATTGTGACAGAGGTTAACACTCAAGAACCAATTGTGGCAAAGGTTAGCACTGAGGCACCCATTGTGAAAGAGGTTGGAACTCAGGAAATCAGTGTTGAAAGTGTTGTAGTTGAAGATTATGTCAGTTCTTGGGAAGATGGGGAAGATGCTGAACAGGGTAATGGTCAGAAAGATGAATCAGCTCCTACTGATGGACAGTTCTTCTATGATGATAAAGGAATAGATACTGCATATGAAACTGAATATGATGTTCAGTCTAGTGAAGATGCAGGTACAGATGATGATGATGATGATGATGATGTAGATGAAGATTTTTTGGTAGATGAAGAGAATGAGATTGTAGAGCCTGATGTTGATGTCCATTTGTTTGGTATTAGCATGGATCTTCCTTTTGACAACATTGGTATCACTAATCTAGTGCCGGATGATGTTTTAGAAGGAGAGGACGTGGATGTTGTCAATGTGGATGGTTTCGACAGTGACCCTGGTAATGATGAAGAAAGAAATTACAGAAAGAGAAGGTTAGCCGAATTGAGGACGGAAATAGAAGGTGTTATAAATGCTAGTGGTCAGTGGAAGTACTCATTTTACACTGGCCAACAATTTACTACTCCAAAAGAGGCTAAGGACAAAGTCTACCTGCATTCCATTGAAAGCAGAAGGAATTTGAAGCTGCATAAGAATGATAGTGCCAGGATAAGAGCAAGATGTGAAGGAAAAGTGCCTGTATTTACAATGTCACAAGGTACTGGACCAACTGGCCCAAATAGTGGAATGGAAGATGGGCCTAGTGGATCAAGTGGCCCAACTACTAAGAGTAAAAAAAGGAAGAATACAGGTACCAATGATGACAGTCAAGCATCTCCTTCTTTTTTAGATGCACCATGATAAAAGGGGATACTTGCCCTTCGGTTTGTATGTGGGAAAAGACAATTCACACAAATTTAGGTGGTGATGACACACAAGGAGATACACATATGCCTTCAATCTGGGAAATCAAACTACTGGGCCACTTACAAATTCTTGTCTAAAAAGATATTTGAACAAGTCAGGGTTAATCCGGATATCCCAGTTAAGGCAGTTCAAGACCAGCTCCAACGTGAGCTGGAGGTTCAGATATCTATGAGAAAAGCTTCATGTGCTAAGCTAAAGTGAAAGAGAGCTTAAGGAGATCACGTTTGCTGTATTTCTATGATTAGAGACTTGTTGTTGAGTTACAGTCTACAAACCTCGATACACTGTCAAGATGCAGTTGGAAGGTATCCGATCCTTTTTTGCCCTATAGGGTGTTTCAGTGAATATACGTTTGTTTGGGAGCCATTAAAATAGGGTTTTAGAGGCATGCAGAAAAGAAGATATGTTTTGCTTTGAGGGTGCATTTCATGACGGGCCATTTCCAGGCTAAGTATTGGTAGCTGTTGGACTGGATTCAAACAATGGGATTTACCCATTGGCCTATGCGTTGGTTGAAGCTAAAACTAAGAGTTCGTGGTGTTGGTTCTTACAGTGTTTAGATGATGACATAGATTTACATCTCAATTCAAATTTCATATTCATCAGTGATAGAAAAAATGTTAGTATTATGCTTGACTAGTTGAATTCTTAATTACTGAATTATATGAATTACTGAATTATATGAATTTGTAACTGATTAATGAATTGGTTTATGCAGGGTATTATTCCAGCCATTAAAACTGTTTACCCAAGTGCAGAACACAGATATTGCTTACGACACATACATGAAAACATAAAGCAGGGATAGTGTGGACAAGCATACAAAGATTTGTTATGGAGAGCTGCATCTGCTACAAATGTTAGGGATTTTGAAAAGTGTATGTTGGAACTTAAGACGATGAATCCTAAGGCACATGAATGGTTGAACAAGATACCAGCAGAACATTAGGCTAGATCTCATTTTTCAGGTAACACATAAATCCTGGGACTAACCGTGTAATTTTCTTAATGCCATTACATTTTTTACTGCTTTCATATTTATGAGTATTAAGTATAGTTGTATAGCATTAAATGATATTGTATTTTTTGATTTGTAGGTAGAGCCAAATCTGATTTATTGCTCAACAACATCTGTGAGGTCTTTAATGGTAAAATAGTTGGAGGTAGGGACAAGCCAGTGATCGCACTTTTAGAGTACATCAGGGAGTATTGCATGAAGAGAATTGTAAATGTACAAGGTGTGATTGATAAATGTACTGGTCCTTTGACCCATACTGCAACCAGAATCATGAAATCCATCAAGAAAGAAGCTCATTTGATGAAGGTGCAATGGAATGGAGCAAATAAGTATCAAGTTTCTGGTTTACTTGGTGATCAGTGTGTTATGGATGTAGTGAGTATGACATGTTCATGTAGGAAATGGAAATTGACAGGGATTCCTTGTAAGCATGCTGTTGCAGCTTGTTGGAATATGGCTCTGAATTACCGGGCGGCACCACCCCCAGAAACTTGGGTAAATCCTTGTTATTGGTTAAGTACATGGAAGGAAACATACTCTTACAAGATACAACCAATTTGTGGGACCAACTACTGGGAGAAGTCCACATGTCCAACAACACTTTTGCCACCCAAGCATCATGTCCATGTAGGCCGACCAAAGAAGAAAAGAAAGAGGTCCAAACATGGGGATGAACCATTTGTGAAAGATGGTAAAGTGAGCAGGAAAGGAAGAACCATTACATGTCAATCATGCGGAAACATTAGACACAATAAGGCAACATGTAAAGGACAAGGTCGAAAGGCAACAACAGGTAGTTATTTCAGCTTCAAGCTATAAGTGTGTCTTTGATGTAAACATCATCGAACAGGTTACGAGGATTTTTGTTTTTTTTCAATTTTTTTGATGTAGGTGGCAACAATGCAGAAGGCAGTGGTAGTGCATCTAGGCAAGCACAACAAACAGAACCTGCAGTTGGTTAAGATGGTTCAGGTGGATCAGGTGCTGGTGTTGTTATAGGTTTATCTACTGCTGCTGGTGAAGGTGGTGCAGGTGTTGCCAGTCAAGGTTCATCCCATACTAGATGGACAAGGAGAAGAGTACAAACAGAAAGAATTAGTCCACAAAAAAGAACTCCCACTCAACCTGCAAATCAACCTTCTACCAGTTCTCAAGTGCCAGTGAGTCAAACAAGGAATGCAGATGGAAGAGAAATGGGTGATGGTGTACCAACACAGTCAAGTGCAGCAGGTGGTGCAAGTGAATGGTCTTTTCTGTAATTCCAAAAACTAATCTGTTTCAGGAGAGTGTATGTCTGTAATTCAAGTCCATATAAATGGCAAACATCAAAGTCCACGTCTGTGGAAACTGTCTAAGTCCTTTTAGAGGCAAACATAAAAGTCCACTTAGGTGGCAAATGGATAATTGCACTTGTTTAGGACTGATTTAAGCTGTTTGGTCCTTATATAACAGTGAATGTTGTTTGTTACATGTGTTACTACGTTCCATAGTCCATTGAATTGCCAGATAAGTCAAAGTCATAATTTAGTTGCAAAAGCATGTCAGTATCACAAGAGTTTATACACACTTGGTCCTTGATGTTATAATCGGGTTTACCCGTTTGGTCCCTATTTAACAATGATTGTTCTTTGTTACACGTGTAACTACGTTTTGTATTTCCATTGGTGGACAAAAGGGCTAGTCTCTTGGCGGGCTAATATCTTGGCGGGAAAATGAAGAAGTGTGGTTTTCCTTACACGATTAGTCCTTGAGACCCAAATTACACACCATTAGACCGTCAAACCCAGATACACCATTGTACCCCCAAACACAAGTATTTAAATTGATATCATATTTACCATTCTTACACACTGTATTTCTCCCTCTGATTCTCACCCAGCAATCTTAATAACTTAAAACATGTCAGCAATAAGTGATAACGGTAAATTTCCCATGGTCGACGAAGAAGTGACTTCTAACAAATTAACATCGATGGCTGAAGAAATGATCATGTTGATTGAGGTTCTTAAAAGAAACTATATTTCGCCCTCTGATTCTCACCCCCAATCGTAATAACTAAAAACATGTCGGCAGTAATTGATAACCGTAAGTTTATGATAGTCGCCGAAGAAGACTTGATTTTTAAGAAAATTTCACCAATGGCTGAAGAAATCCTAGAATGTTATGCGTTTGTGTTGCCAAAAAAAAGGTGAGTGACTTGGTTTGGTACAATGAAAAAATAAGGGAACAAGTAGAAAAGCTTGCTGATATTTGGAGAACAAGAGTATCTTATTTTGTCGAAAAGGCGGTGAAAAAATATGCAGATGATGAATGATGTGGGTGTTTGTTTTTAAGTTGTTGTTTGTTTCGTATGATGTGTTGAAGTTACATGTTTAACTTTTAGTAGACCGCTAGATCTTGTTATGTCATGTGTATCCAGATGATGAATGATGTCCGTGTTTGTTTTCTAAGTTGTTTTTTGTTCAGTAACTTTTGTTTGTTTTTGATGTTGGTGTTTGTTTTCTTATACAACAATTCAAAGAAAGATATTTGAGTTAGTAAGACATGACAAAGTCAACAAATACTTTTTGCAATATTCAGAATACAACATACAAACTATGCAGACCCACCATCCTTATGGAATACTTTAACCATATTTTTCTTTGTAATGTTAAGATAATGATGAGTTGATTGCTTAGGAGAAAAAACAAAAACATTATGAAGTATCAAAGCCGATCCTACGGTAAACGCCTTTGCAAACCTCTCCTTTGTAAGCACTTTGTAATGAATAGTACCGGAGATTGTACCAGAAAGGTCTTTGAGTGTTATTGTGAGATCGCCCAGCGCTTTCGGAGTACAAAACTTGATAACTGCAACAAGTTGCTCAAGTTTCCCATTTTTGAGAAATTTCTTAACATCTCCAAAATAACCCGTCACGATCCCTCTATCAACATTCACATAGTCAATCGCGCTAAGCCATGGTGCACGCGTAAAATCGTCATCCTCACCCACATCCTTAATAACTTTTCTAATATACTCTTGTGTAGACATTACGGATTCCTCCCCACCTTCCCGTGTATCAACTAATTTACGGAGCTTGGCCGTTTGAACAATACCAGCAGGACCTGGTATTATCCTAATGGGCTTCACAACACAATTATCAACTTGATTCATTTGAGATAAAAACAGGGTTTGGGTGGTGGTGATCTCAGGGACTATGTGAGTGTTGTTGGTGGGACGGATGACAGGGGTTAGTAGAAGATCGGAATCGTCTATATCAAGGCCTTCTTCTCATTCATGATTTGGTGGTGAATTCATGTTTTAGTGGATGACTGCGATACGGCTTTACTTTGTCAACAAATTACACTAGTCTTAAATAGGGTGTAATGTAAACTATGTTTGATTTTTTTGCACCCATATTCACTTGCACTGTTCAATAAACTGAATAGGGTTATCTTTAAAATTGGCACCTGACATTTATGGTTTTCAGCTGCACTAGAAGGTATACTGCTTTTATCAATGAATTTGATCCCTGACGTTTAAGGTTTTCAACTGCAATAGTACACCTTCTATATTTAGCCCTTTCCCGTTTACTCGCCTTTTCTACACTCGTTCACATAAATAGAGAAAAACCCAACACTAAATCACATGCCATTTTCATCTAAATATTTACACTTTCACTTGCTTTCCAGATAATTGTAAAAAAAACTTAAGATAGCGTAACATCTTCACATGGCTAACAATGAAACTTACACCTGTTCACCAAGTAAAGTATGTATATGAGACTCTGACAGTGAGTTGCTAATACCAACTCCATGGTCTGATGAGTCCAAGAATGAAAAAAGGGAAAAAGGTGGAAAGAAGAATTCAAATGGAAAAGATCCTTGTTTGAGATTGACTTTACTTTTGGTATTAATGCCTTTGATTTAGACAAAGGGACTGACGTAATGAAAGACACGGTTAGCCTGAAAAACGTGTGTGAAGAAGAGGTGCCTTTGAACAACAACATAGGAAAACAAATTGGTGATTTTGTAGATATGCCTAGTGAAGTAGTGGAACAAAGGATGGATGCTAATGTGCCTGATGAGATTGATGGTGCTAAGGGTGAACAGGTTCCAAACCATGTTGTTAAGAAAGGTAACCTTGAATTTCTGGTTTGTAAAGAGGTTGCAAACCCTGGTGTTAATGAACTAGTGGACAAAGGAAGACCACTAAAGAGGAAAAGGGTGTATGCTGAATAGATGGGTGATGCATTTACTGAAGACGAACGTCAATGCAAATAATGGGTCGTTTATGTGCTATCTTCTATTACTAATGTTTTGCATCTTAAATTACCCTTGTATGTATTTCTTGTAGTTTTTTGTTCTATGTATTTGTTATGTTTTGGATCATCAAGTTATGCAACTTGTTTCCGTTATTTTGTCTCCAAGGTAACAACCTTGGTCAAACAGAGTAGTGGTCAAACAGTGTAATTTATACACAAAACATCTACAACACCAACAACACATTATAGTGAAATGATTCATTCATTAATAACCAAAACTTTGAATCATACATTCATCAAAAAACACATTTTAACAGAAAATAACCCATAACCAAAAAAGATAACCCCCAAGCCGACCTTGATTACAGAGACTTATAAAAGTGAAACCCCTTCATGGCCTGATGGTGCAACTGTAAAGCTGTCGACCTCATCTCCATCGCCCTTATCATATCATCCTTCTGCAGGCCCTTGAGTTCCTGCCTTGTCTTATACGCCATAACATTTGTCGGCAAACGTTGTTCAAGCTCTCCTATAAACGAGCGCCTTTCATCTATAATGTCAAGCAACTGCCTCGTTAAATTGTTGATTTCAGTTGCGAGCTGAACCTCCCTCTGCGTCTTCAAGTCAAAATAGACAAGCAGTTGATCTTTAAGCAGGTCTGAATTTGCTAAGAGCCTCAGTTGTTCCAAATTCACGAACCCATTGTCAGCGGCCATTGAAAAAGTTTAGTTTTTGGTTAGTGAAAGGTGTTTAGTAAGTTAAGGAATGTATGTGTGTATTTTGGATATGAAGGACCAAATGCGTGGTGTATTTAAATACAAGTGAAGGTACATGGTGATTAATAGACTACAGAAACGAAGAGTCGAGAACGCAATTATTACACTGGGAAGGTATATGTTAAAGGCGGCTAAAATGTTTTTCAAGGACCAAGCGTGCAAGAAACGTGTGGAAAATTTATTGTGTATTTTGGCGGGAAATGGAAAACCAATAGATCATTGAGGGACCAACGGTGCAAGTTACAATAAATAAAAATGACTGGGTAACACAACGGGTATAAAGTCTCCACGTTTTTTACTAGACAAAAACACAAACAAAGGCAACATTAGAAAACCGTTTCAAGCATGTCTTCTTCATCTTATGCCTTCGGTCCTACAGAGTGTAAATGTAGGCTTCCGTTGATGACACTCACCTCTTGGACACGTGACAACCCTGCTAGACGATTTGGTGTTTTCCCTAACAAATATGTAAGCCGTTGCATTTTCTAGATCTTATTTTATTACCTGATCATAAATTCTCTTATTTTTAGAAAAAAGGAATCAAGCACTGTAAAAGATGGTATTGGAATGATCCGGAGTTAGAGAATAAATGGTACAGAACTCAATTATATGAGATGCATCTGCTTCTTAATCCCTCACAAAGAGAAGAACTAGAAAATGAATTAACAAGCCGAGAAGAACTTGCAGTCCTTCAAGTTGAGTTTGCTGATATGGAAGGTCGAATGCAGGAACTCATGGAAGAATTTAAGAAAAGTCAAAAAAATGCTTTCTTTTGGAAGTCAACTGCAATAGTGTTTGGGGTTGTGGCTTCGTTTATGTTTATTATTGTAACACCCCTATTTTTACATATAGCAGCGGAAGCTAATCTGGGGTATTACTTCAAAGGTACAACAGTCATAATCATAGAAAACGATTAAAAAAGAATCATTTTTGAAAATAAGTTATTATTCATTATTTCATCAGAGTTTTTACAAAAGGGAGGTCCCAACATCTAAAATACAACATTTGAATGATAACGGTTTTTCCATCTTCAAGTCCTCGCCACTCCATGCCATTAGTTACCTGAGATAAAACATGCTAAAAAGTCAACACAAAGGTTGAGTGAAATCCATAGGTTTAAGTAATATAATTTGAATGCAAATGCGATATTCGGGTTACGTTGATATATACCCGGTATTGAAAACATATTTATTATTGCCATTAGCTCATGAATCCGAAGCCTTAGGGTATGGTGATACGTTATAGCCCCTGCGGGTACCTTTGCCAAAATACCCGTGTGATTTCTAATGATGTGCAATTGGTTACACGTAACTGGGTACACCAACGGGGAGTCCAGCCCAAATAGATCTATTCACATCATTCGCGCTTACTACGAAGAGTAATTAACGGTTCATGATTATGGGGACTTAAAGGCAAAGCAGTTACTTATGTCAGAGTAATTGAAATAGCATACAAAAATAATTGCATTCATGTTTATAGCATGTATCCCCCTCGCGGGTTTATAAAAAGATTGAAATGCGAGGCTATGAACTCACCTGAATAGTTATAGGGAAATTGATAGCAAATGTATATGAAATGAAAGTAACGGCTTCGTCACGGGCAACCTGGGGTAATATATGTCAAGTCTTAGTTTGATTGAATATGTAAGATTTTACATTGATGTCGGTTTTGATATTAAAATTATCATAACACCGTTCGGGCCATCATAATTCAAAAGTCATTCAGTAAACGTTTGAGGAGCTAGGGCACTTTAAATCGTAAACCCAACAACTCAGTCAGAACGTAATACCAAGATGAAACTCCTTAATATGAAGCTCCCTAGTATTGTGGTATGATATGAATCCGGGACATGATTTTTGAAAGCACATCGATGATGAATGATATAATAGTAATAACATAAGCAGTTTTAAAGCATTTATTCAATATCTGGAAATGTTAAGCACGTCAAGCATTAATTAAAGTTGTGTCTTGTAATGTTTTGATGTGTTTTTATACTTTTTCAAAATGTTACATTTTAGACCCTTAAGTTTGAAAAGTGGCAGAATATACCCTTGGAGTTTGCACTTTTACGACTTGGTCCTTCAAGTTAAAAGATAACCAAGTAAACCTTGGACTTAAAAAGAGACATAATAGACCCCTGTAGTTATAACTTTGATAAAATGACACTTTTAGTCCTTTTAGTTATAAGTTTCTGAAAATTAAGATATATACCCCTTGCATGGATAATTTTTATAAAACATGTCCAAATTGCCATGCAAGCTTATTTTAATGTGGTGGCTACCTCCTCTTGCTGTCGTGGCTGGTCTAGGCAAAAGAGAGGCCATGTGGCCTTCATTCTTGACCAAGAGATGGTCTAACCTGCTGGGTAAGCTGCTTCAAGGGTTCTAGAAGGTATCAATGGAAGTTATTTGCACATGGGAGAGTTTAAAATGGGTTAAAAATGAGCAAGAAAGGGTGCGGGTCTGTTTTGGGTTCGACAAGGGTTTCCACAAGTTTTCTCATTTATATTTCGTGTATATTGATCATGGATGGTTGGAAAATGTTCTCAAGGTCTGTAATAAGAAGTGTCATTAGGAGTTTGCAATTGGTTTGGGTTAAAATGGGTTAAAAATGATGAAATGGGGTCACGGTTTCCATTTGGTACGGTTTAGGGTTTTTCAAGTAATTTCATGCTTAAATTTCGAGTATACTTGTAATGTAAATGTTAATTTATGCTTATATCTTGGATAATTAATGAAAAATGATAAGTGGATTGGTTTAGAATGGGTCGAAATTGAAAGAATAAGTCGTGGGTTGGAATTAGGGCACGAATTGGATCCTTTAGGGTTTTCTAGTTCGAAATTTAGTTACATTGTCAAGATATTGATAGTTTGTAAACTCATTTTATGAGTTTACAATTGCTCTTGGTTGGTTATTTAGGATTAGAATGGTTTAAAACGAGTAAACGGGTCAAACAATCATTTAGGGCATAATTAGGGTTTTCTGGATTTGTTTCTTGAATAATTGAAGTAGAATGATGAAATGAAGATGGAATATGATTGAAAATGTTGTAATTTATGTTATTACAACTTATTTAAGAGTTGTTTTGAGTTTACAATGGATAAAATCAAGAACGGTCATGTTTAGAAACTAGCTCGGTTTATAGGGTTTGGGATTTTGACTTAAGGTTTTTTTTTTTTTTTTTTTTTTTTTTTTTTTTTGAGTGCAAATAGATGTATGAAAGCTTTATGAATAGAATATTTAGGTTATTTTTTTTTATACATTGTAATAATGAGTGTAGTAGCTTTGTACACAAGTGTGGTGAGGAAATAGAAATGAAAACGGAGGTAAAACCGGCTATTTTATATAGAGAACATGCATAATGATTTGAATAATGACCTTTAAAGACTTGTACTTTGTTTAAAAGATTTTATATTCAAATGAGATGTTATATTACTTGATACAGTATGTTATAGTTAGCTTTGCATTCACTTTAGGGGTTAACCCTTCCATGAGTTTAGGGTTTAGAGGTATATGATAATGATTTAAAGCTCGTTTTGAGATAATAATGCCAATGACATATTATATGAGTAATGTACCTTGTAATAATGATATTATGATATTGACTTGCCATGTTATGATGTTTGCTTGACATATATGATAATAGGATTGCCATATGTAGGTTGTCTGAGCTTGTTAACTTAAGGTATGCAAGAAATGTTGCATATTAAGATATTGGCAAAGTAATGTAATGTAATAAAGCGAAAAATTTCCCTGAAAAAGGTGAGTTCATATATAACTGATAGATTGTACATCATCTAACTTAATAGATGGATATTTACATTTATGAAAATTGTGGGTTGTTATAGTCTCCACCCCTTAAAGAAATCTCGTCCCGAGATTTAATTGGATTTCGAAGAGATGATTGAAAACAAATGAGGATATTTGGCACGAATTTCATCTTCGCGTTCCCATGTAAACTCTGGTCCTCTTTTAAAGTTTCATCGTACTTTGATTATAGGAATACGAATTCGCTTTAGCTGCTTGATTTCACGATCCATTACTTCCACTGGTTCTTCTACAAAGTTGAGTTTGTCGTTGAGCTGAAGTTCTTTCATTGGAATAATAAGAGATTCATCGGATAAGCACTTCTTGAGATTAGAAACGTGGAAAGTATTGTGGATGCTACTAAGCTCTTCAGGAAGCTCTAGTTTGTACGCCACTGGGGGGGGGGGGGGGGGGGTGGGGGGGGGGGGGGGGGGGGGTGCCAAATGTTCAGATTTTAATGGTCATGTATCGGGGATTAAGCTTTCCTCGTTTTCCGAATCGAAAGATACCCTTACGGGGTGATACTTTTAACATAACACGATCGCCAACTTGAAATTCTAAAGGCTTTCGCCTTACATTGGCGTAACTTCTTTGTCGATCTCTTGCAGCTTGCAAGCGTTGACGAATTTGTACGATCTTTTCAGTGGTTTCTTGAATTATTTCTGGTCCCGTAAGTTGAGAATCTCCAACTTCGGCCCAGCAAACAGGTGATCTACACTTTCGTCCATAAAGTGCTTCGAACGGTGCTGCCTTGATACTGGCATGATAACTGTTATTGTAGGAAAATTCTACCAATGGTAAATGTTTATCCCATCCTTTCCCGAAATCTATAACACAAGCTCGTAGCATGTCTTCGAGTGTTTGGATGGTTCTTTCACTTTGTCCATCGGTTTCAGGATGATATGCTGTACTCATGTCTAGTTGAGTACCCAAAGCATTTTGCAATGATTGCCAGAATCTGGATGTGAAATGACTGTCACGATCCGAGATGATAAAGATTGGTACGCCATGTCGAGAGACTATTTCTTTGATGTATAACCTTGTAAGAGTTTCCATACTATCAGTCGCTCGAATGGGAATGAAATGTGCTGATTTGGTAAGACGATCGACAATGACCCAGATGGCATCATGTCCGGTTGAGGTTTTGGGTAGCTTTGTAACGAAATCCATTGTTATCCTCTCCCATTTCCACATAGGAATTTCTGGTTGTACCAATAAGCCGGATGGCTTTTGACATTCTGCTTTAACTCTAGAACATGTCAAACACTTGCTAACATATTCTGCGATGATTGCCTTCATGTTAGGCCACCAATAGAGTTTCTTTAAATCATGGTACATCTTATCAGAACCCGGGTGAATAGAATATTTTGATTTATGAGACTCATGCATGATTAAGTCTCTCAAACAAAAAGTGGTAACCAGCTTCGGTTTTTGATACAACGAGTTCCATCAGGACGAATTTCAAATGATTTGTCAATTTTCATAGGTTCTCAGTTTGACATTTTCTTGCTTTGAGGGCTTCATTTGGGCTTCGAGACTTGAGATGGTAAAAAAAAAAAATTTTTTTTTTTTTTTTTATTTTGGATGAACGGTTAAGATTAATGCTCGAACTCGGAGAGGTTTGATTCGTTTCTTTCGGCTTAAGGCATCTGCTACAACATTTGCCTTTCCGGGATGATAGCAAATCTCACAATCATAATCTGCGAGTAATTCTAACCATCGGCGTTGTTTTTTTTGATTTTGCCCCCATATTCAATTCGTTTTTTACGAAGATACGTTTGAAGGCCTTGTGATCAGTGAAAACTGTACACTTTGTACCGTATAGATAGTGTCTCTAGATTTTAAAGAGCGAATATTACTGACTCCCTATTTCAAGACCAATGAGTTGGTATAGTTTCCTTCATTAGGTTTTGATTTGGCGAGATGCATAAGCAATGACTTTTTTCATCTTTGCATAAAAAATCTCCTAACCTTGAAGATAATGCAATCACAGTAAAACCGACAAAATTATCTTTCCGTACTTGTAATGCTAAGATTTTGGTTTTTTTTTCTTGCTTCACAGAGTTTTTGTTTAAGGAGTTGAAAAGCTGATTCTTGTTCTTCGCCCCAGATATAACTCTTGTTTTTCTGGGTTAATTTAGTCAAAGGCTTTGCAATTTTTGAAAAACCTTCAATAAATCTTCGGTAATAGCCGGCGAGTCCTAAGAATTGACGCACTTCTGTGGGTGTAGTGGGAGATGTCCAATTCTTAACAGCTTCAATCTTGGCAGGGTCAACATGAAGTCCTTGACTATCGATGAGATGACCAAGAAATTGCACGATATGAATCCAGAAATCACATTTAGAGAACTTGGCATACAATTTCTCTTTTCAGAGTAATTCCAAGATAATTCTGAGATGATTAGCATGTTCTTCTTCGTTACGAGAATAAATAAAAATGTCATCGATAAACACTATTACGAATTTATCCAGATATGGTTTACATACACGATTCATGAGATCCATGAATACAGCTGGTGCGTTTGTTAAACCAAATGGCATGACTTGAAATTCATAGTGTCCGTATCTTGTTCTGAAAGCAGTCTTAGGAATATCTTCTTCCCTTACTCTCAGTTGATGATAACCTGATCTTAAGTCGATTTTTGAATAAACGCTTGAACCTTGAAGTTGATCGAATAAGTCATTGATTCTGGGTGATAGGTTAGTTTATTCAACTCCCGGTGATTGATATATATTCTGAAGGATAAGAAGAAAAACGGATATCCTGGATATATACCTTTCAGTTTTTATACAGGATATAAGATTTAGTCGGGTTTTGTTTTGGTCACTTTGAGTGATCAAAGTTTTACCGTTGATAGGAATGTGGATGACTTTCTTGTCGTAGAAAATGTTGGCATGATACTTGGATAATTAATCCATACCAATGATGATGCTGAAATAAGATTAATTTTGAAAGGTAGGTTTTACAAAGTCAGAAGGTGACCCTAGACAACGGTACTATGAAATAGTGAGGTATAAAACATAATTGTATTATATCGTGAACAACTTGCCTTTATATTTTACATAGTCAAGATTTGACAAGTGTTTTTATTTATACCACACACCTTATGGTTAGGTTCTAACATAGCTATAACTAGGATCTAGTTTAGTAATTCGAGAGTCCTTTGTTTTTGCAGTTCCTGGTTTGATGACCTATCTTGTTGCAAATTTGACACTTGACAGTGCAAGGTCCTATGTGATGTAGGGTGCATCTTGTACACAATGGACGGTTTCCTTGATATCCATTGTTGGCAGTATAAGCTCTGAAGGTTTCTTGTCTCTTATTATGCTGTTGGTGGTGATTATTGCTTTGGTTGTGATTGTTGAAGTGGTTATTGTTGTTGTGGTCATTGGGGTAGTTATTGTTGTCGGTGGTGTTTCTTTCATTGTCAAACTTTCGTTTATGGTTGTTGGTTTCTTGTACAGAGTTTTGTTTCCTTACATGCTTTATTAACTTCTGGGTCATGGTAACAGCTTCTTCTATTTTCTTGATCTCAGTTTGAGGACAATACTTTTCTATCAAGAGTCTTTTAAATTCAGACCAGGTGATCTTATAGGCTTCTTCTATTCCAACAGACTGGGTAAATGAATTCCACCAGAACAATGCTTCCTTAGTAAGGGTACTAACAACAAATCTTACTTCAGCAACATGTGGCTATGATAAAATACTTGATCAAGTCCGTTTAAACCAGCGAATGTACAACGACTCCGTCCTAACCATTGACGTAGAAAGTTGGGTAACTTGTACTTCTCGTACTCACATATTCCTTGCTACCGAAGCTTTTCTTGTCAGAGTGGGATTGTATGTACTTGCCATCATTTGCAGTTCTTGTGCTTTCAGAGTTATCACAATACTATTGACAACAGTTCCTCGATGGTAGATGAGTCAGGTCTGGTGCTCAGATGTTGCATCCTTTTGGGAGTATTCTGTCAACATAATGATAACATGTAATAAGAATCCAGATAATTGAAAGTCATATCACAAGTCATTGTATAAAAATAAATTTTCATACTTAGTGATATTGAATATCATTGTGCGAGTTCTAACAAGAAATACATATTCCTTGATATTACATTGTAGGATATAACAGGAAGTTTTAATATTTTCATATATGAATGTTCAAACAAGCATTAGATTCCTCGAGATTATTTCACCTCCCAGTGGTCGTAGTATGATTTATAATGAGTTATCTAACTCTGCATAGATAAACTCGTTGAAGGGATAACCGGGTGGTGGCCTAGTTAATTGACAATGAAGACGGAGATAACAAGAAATGACATATATGATATTGAAACGGTAAGGTAAAATGGAATTTCAACTTTATTTATAGATAACTTATCTTACATAACCTAAGATCTGACAGTGTTGATACTTATACTATGTTTCCTTAGATAAAAGTGATAAAGATAAGGTTTCGATCTAGTAGTCTTGAAGTTCATGAAGTGTGTTCCATAAGATTCTTCATATATAGCTGATGGTGATCTTGGATATCCTCAAGGGTTATTTCTAAATCAGAAATCCTAAAGCGAACAAAAGAAATCTTGTCTCTCTGTCCTATATGCTTCTTCTGTAGCGGGCTTCCTTAAGTTTGGTTTTCACTTTATCAAAATACCTTGGCATGATTATCCAATCATTAACAAATCTTTCTTTCATTTTCTCAATACAATGAAAAGAGGGTTCTTCTAAGTAATTCATAATGCTTTCAGTTTGTTTCTCATGGTGTCCTGCATGCATCTTAATAGAGGTTTTCCCTAATTCATTTATCTAAGGTGAGATAGGAGTATAAGTTTAGACTGATGGTGATGCTAGGATACAGGCTTGCTTCCGAGATGTGTTGAGCTCTAGCTTGTTCCTTAACGTTTAGGCTAAGCGTTCGCGAAAATTCGCGAAGAACGAAAAATAATAGAGTTAAGTTTGAGTTGGATGCTAAACAATTTTTATATCGTGAAATAAAGTAAAATGAAAAATATGATGAAAAATGAAAAAAAATATGATGAATAATAATTATAAACTGTGGGCTGATAAAAGTTTGCTGCATCTTGCCGGCTCACAATCGTGTTGCAGCCTTCTAAAAGGTCGAGGGTTACAATTGCATCAATGGTTATGTTTAATGTTAAGTGTGAATTAATAAATGTAAGGAAAATCTCTTTTTGTTAAATTTAAATATGCTTTTGAACTTATACTATTCCATTTTAAGTTGTGCTTTTTTTTAAATAAGCTATGTATAAACGGGAAACCTAAGAGTTTTTGAAACCAAAGGTCCGTGAGTCCCGATACTAGTCTCTGTGGGGTGTCAAAAGCCTGGTCACTTAGCCGCAAGGTTGGGATGTGCTGAGACGAAAGTCGCTACATGGGATGATCTCGCCTTCAAACTCATTATTCTCGGGTGGAACGTGAAGCATAGAATTTTGCAAAAAGTTGATCCATGGTTGAAATTCGAAATGGCACATTCACCTAAATATAATAATTGCCGGGAGTGAAAAGTTTACAAGTTACAAATATGAGTAGTGTTAGCATCTTAACTTGTATTTAACGGTGATTTTGTTTTAAGCTTGGTTTGGAATAAGTGAAAAGTCGGGGATGATGAATTTATCTTTTTGAGCATTTTAGGATTGAAATGTTTCTTGTTCTATGATCCCTAAAGTTATAAAATAACGGAAGTCAAACATGTTAGTTAGTTGAGAAAAAGAAAAATACAAAAATATTAGTGGTAGTTAGTGTAAATATGTATAAAATGGTAAAAACGGGGCTTATCTAAACTTTTGATTCTTTATTTCCCCTTGACGAACACTTAGCTACTTTTCGAGGTTATTAGTCGAGGGGGATTAAGGGTCTTAGTTTTCTAAGTGCTTACTTATAGCATTGCGTGAGGACACGCAATAGTTTAGTATAGGGGATTTTGGTATGTGCTTAAATACGCATACCTTTGACCCTTAAAATCAGACTTAAATGACCAAAACGTATCAAAAATACATTGTATTTGTATGTTTTGCATTTGTATTGTGCAGGTAACGGATATCCAAGAAAAGGACAAAAACGAAGCCAAAACGACAAATCCGAGCACGGAATGGAAGAGCGTGAAAAAGACAAAGTCAAATCAAAGCCAAAGTCAACAAAAGTCAAAGTCAACCCCGCAAAGTCAAAGTCAAAGTCAACCCCGACAAAGTCAACAAGTCAAAACCGAAGACCAACCCGTACCCCATTTATTGGGCCGGGTCACCCAATAGTATTTATTTACTTAATATTAAGCTTAAAAATCTAATAGCCCAATACCCCTTTTTATTAAAAACCAAACGGGCCCAAACTGCATTGACCAAGCTCAATCCTTAAACCTTTAACAACCATTAACCATTAAACCTTTTATACTTACACCATTAGTCCTTCAAGGACTAACGGTGCAAACCCCAACCCAACCTTAAGGACCAACGATGGAAGTTACAAGGACCATGGCTGCTATACACACACACACTTTGAAGGACTGTTTTTGCCAATTGCTATTACTTTCAAGTTAAAAATAGGCGGTAAAAGCACTGTTTATCATCCCCCTTCACACACTTTGCCTGTGTTTAACCCTGCAACAAAAGACAAAACTCACCCCATGACAAACCCATGAACCCCACACCTTACCCCACCTCACTAACCTACAAAGCCACAATGGCAATCCCTAAACTTACCATTGGACAGGGATAAATGACAAAGAAATCAATGGGTGTGATCAATTTGTTTGGGCTCCAAGGCAAATGGAGGGTCTAGATGAAGTCTTTGAAGCTCTTACCAAACAAACACAAGAAACACAGAGCCCTGAAGACCACTGCCTATAAAAGAAGAAGAAGACAGAAGACGATGTAACGAGGAATAACTTAATTTTAATTTTAATGTTTTATGTTATTTTAAACTCAGACAATTTACTTTTAAGTCTTTGTAACCTTATTTCAAGTTAATGAAAATTTCAGTGTTTATGTTTTTGCAATTCTGTCTCCTTAAAACTTTTATTAACTTGCAAAAACATAAACACTGAAATTTTCATTAACTTGAAATAAGGTTACAAAGACTTAAAAGTAAATTGACTGAGTTTAAAATAACATAAAACATTAAAATTAAAATTAAGCTACTCCTAGTTACATCGTCTTCTGTCTTCTTCTTCTTTTTATAAGCAGTGGTCTTCAGGGCTTTGTGTTTCTTGTGTTTGTTTGGTGAGAGCTTCAAAGACTTCATCTAGACCCTCCATTTGCCTTGGAGCCCAAACAAATTGATCACACCCATTGATTTCTTTGTCATTTATCCCTGTCCAATGGTAAGTTTAGGGATTGCCATCGTGGCTTTGTAGGTTAGTGAGGTGGGGTGAGGTGTGGGGTTCATGGGTTTGTCATGGGGTGAGTTTTGTCTTTTGTTGCAGGGTTAAACACACGCAAAGTGTGTGAAGGGGATGATAAACAGTGCTTTTACCGCCCATTTTTAACTTGAAAGTTTAATAGCAATTGGCAAAAACGGTCCTTCAAAGTGTGTGTGTGTATAGCAGCCATGGTCCTTGTAACTTCCATCGTTGGTCCTTGAGGTTGGGTTGGGGTTTGCACCGTTAGTCCTCAAGGACTAACAATGTTAGTCCTTGAAGGACTAACGGTGTAAGTATAAAAGGGTTAATGGTTAATGGTTGTTAAAGGTTTAAGGATTGGGCTTGGTCAATGCAGTTTGGGCCCGTTTGGTTTTTAATAAAAAGGGGTATTGGGCTATTAGATTTTTGGGCTTAATATTAAGTAAATAAATACTATTGGGCTGACCCGGCCCAATAAATGGGGTACGGGTTGGTCCAATAAAATATTTATGCCTTCGGCTTCGGTTTTGACTTGTTGACTTTGTCGGGGTTGACTTTGACTTTGACTTTGCGGGGTTGACTTTGACTTTGACTTTTGTTGACTTTGGCTTTGATTTGACTTTGTCTTTTTCACGCTCTTCCATTCCGCTCGGCTTTGTCGTTTTGGCTTCGTTTTTTGTCCTTTTCTTGGATATCCGTTACCTGCACAATACAAATGCAAAACATACAAATACAATGTATTTTTGGTACGTTTTTGGTCATTTAAGCCCTATTTTAAAGGTCAAAGGTATGTGCATTTAAGCACATACCATGCAACTGTAAAGCTGTCGACCTCATCTCCATCGCCCTTATCATATCATCCTTCTGATGGCACTTGAGTTCTTGCCTTGTCTTATTTGTCATAACATTTGTCGGCAAGCGTTGTTCAAGCTCTCCTATAAACGAGCGCCTTTCATCTATAATGTCAAGCAACTGCCTCGTTAAATTATTGATTTCAATTGCGAGCTGAACCTCCCTCTGCGTCTTCAAGTCGAAATAGAGAAGTAGTTGATCTTTAAGCAGGTCTGAATTTGCTAAGAGCCTCGGTTGTTCTAAATTCACGAACCCATTGTCAGCGGCCATTGAAAAAGTTTAGTTTTTTGTTAGTGAAAGGTTTTTAGTAAGATAAGGAATGTATGTGTGTATTTTGGATATGAAGGACCAAATGCGTGGTGCATTTTAATACAAGTGAAGGTACATGGTGATTAATAGACTACAGAAACGAAGAGTCGAGAACGCAATTATTACACAGGAAAGGTATATGTTAAAAGCGGCTAAAATGTTTTTCAAGGATCAAGCGTGCAAGAAACGTGTGGAATATTTATTGTGTATTTTGGCGGGAAATGGAAAACTAATAGATCATTGAGGGACCAACGGTGCAAGTTACAATAAATAAAAACGACTGGGTAACACAACCGGTATAAAGTCTCCACGTTTTTTACTAGACAAAAACACGAACAAAGGCAACATTAGAAAACCGTTTCAAGCATGTCTTCTCCATCTTATGCCTTCGGTCCTACAGAGTGTAAATGTGGGCTTCCGTTGATGACACTCACCTCTTGGACACGTGACAACCCTGCCAGACGATTTGGTGTTTGCCCTAACAAATATGTAAGCCGTTGCATTTTATAGATCTTATTTTATTACCTGATCATAAATTCTCTTATTTTCAGAAAAAAAGAATCAAGCACTGTAAAAGATGGTATTGGAATGATCCGGAGTTAGAGAATAAATGATACAAAACTCAATTATATGAGATGCATTTGCTTCTTAATCCATCGCAAAGAGAAGAACTAGAAAATGAATTAACAAGCTGAGAAGAACTTGCAGTCCTTCAAGTTGAGTTTGCTGATATGGAAGGCCGAATGCAGAAACTCATGGAAGAATTTAATAAAAGTTAAAAAATGCTTTCTTTTGGAAGTCAACTGCAATAGTGTTTGGGGTTGTGGCTTTGTTTATGTTTGTTATGAATTAATTAGTTTGGATTTATTTTGTGTAATCAATTGTATGAATTATCCATGATTAGTTGTTTTTCTTGGTGTCAAACGGTAACAACGTTGGTCAAACAGAGTAGTGGTCAAACACCGTATTGGTCAAAGAGATTAGTGGTCAAACAACTTATTGAAGAATTACAGTGTCTTTGCAATCAATCATACATTTATGAAAAAACTTAAAGAAACAAACATTTAACGATATATAAACCAAAAGCCAAAAAGAACAACCCCACAAGGACGACCATCTCTCGTTTACAGAGTTCTACAAAAATCAACCTCCTTATGGATGGACCTGAAGGCGCAATTCTTTCTTCAGGTCAATCACCTCAACGAAAACAGCCTTCTGAATACGCTTGAGGTGCTCCGTCGTCTTACAAGCCACGAAATTTCCCGACAAACGTTCAAGCTCTTCTATTATCGCACGCCTATTATTTACACTTGCAAGCAACTGCCTCTGCTTCGTTAAGTTAGAAAGTTCATTTGCTTGCTGAGCTTCCCTTTGCGTCTGCATGAGTTCCTCCAGATGAACAAATCCACGAACAGCAGCAATAGAAAAAAGATGGGTTTTAGGAAAGTGAAAGGGTTTAGGAAGTGAAGGTATGTATGTGTGTGTGTTTTGGATTTGAAGGGGGATATGTGAAGTGGATTTATATACAACTGAATAATGCAATTACTGGAATGGCAAATGTTAAATGCGGCTAAACTGTGACATCACATCATGCACTTATTACAAGGACCAAGCGTGCAAGTAACGTGTAGAACATTCCTTCTGAATTTGGTGGGAAATGGAAAGTCAATAGAACGTAATAAGGGACCAACAGTGTAAGTAAAAAAAACACTAACAAAACCACTTCAAACTATTAGAAAACAATTTCAAGAATATCTTCATCTTCTTTAATGAAAATGAAACAATTGAATTTCACTAAATCTTCTTGAACGAAAGTGAAACAATTAACTTTAATGGTTATATAGATTATTTGACTTTTGCTAAATCATACCAGTTACTCAATTGACTTTCACTAAATCATACCCGTAGACTTTATAAGTCAAACAAATTAACACATTCATCCACAATAATATGACAAACAACCGAAAATATTCATTCCATCAACCAACACAAAACCACATTCAGCCACATAACTCATTACCTACTAAGAACATCTAGCAAAAAAAAAACAACTTCCCTCAACATTCACATTGTACAGTAAACATCAAACCAAAAAACAACCCAGCCGATGATGAGAAATTTCAGCAACTTGTGTCGCTTTTCTTCAACCATAGCAATGATTTCTTCAAGCTCATTATGTGACCTCAACAACCCTGGGATAATCTGAACAAGCCTTTGACACATTAGTGGATCATACATCCTGAGGAAGTTGACACATGTTGGACTCTGAAAAGAGTAAAAAAGGATGTGTAAATAAACAAACAAAATGATTTGTTACATATTTTTTGACCGGATCATACTTACAAGTGTAGGACAACCATAGAAACGACGACTTGGATTCCGATTAGTCCATGATGTCCAAATCACAGCTTCCAAACCACACGCACAACGAACCATTTTATAATTTTTGTCTTATACTTTGCAAACCATCATTTATAATACACAAAATCGAGTCAGGGACCAATGGTGCAAGCGCTAAAGGACAAAAAAATGTAACAGTAAAACACCTGTTGGAAAATACAAAAAACGAAAACAAAAATTTAATGAGGGACCAACGATGAAATAATGATGAAAATTTGAATTACTAAACTGCCCATCGTTGACAAGTCAAACTAACACCCGTTACGTATAATGGGGCTCGAGAGACCAAACGGGTAAGAACAGTAACAAAAAAAGACTAATGACATCGACCCCCGTTATCTAAGGACTGAATCCGCAATCGGGCTTAACCTTGAGGTCCAACAGTGTAATTTACCCTTAAATAAATGTATAGTAACCCTCGTGGACCACATGGCTAAGATCAATGTCAAGCTGATATGTGGATAGACTTTTGCTTTAATGAAACGCCACGTCGATCGATCATTTGAGCGAAAAAAATGATTGTGCGAATTATTGCATTCTTTATTTTTTTTATTGTTAATAATAGTGCTCAGGGCATCTACTATGGTTAGTTTATAAAAAGGTCTATAAATATAAAAAAGTTTATGTTTTATTTCAATCATAGTGAACACTCATTTCATGTCTATGCGGAATGAAGATGTTCTAATTCTTGACTTTTTTATAAATTCAGTGCATTTAATTCATTTGTTATAAAAGACACATTTTAAAGTTGTAAAGGTTTATATCATAGTGAATGTATGTTTATTATATCAAAAGGTCTAAAAATTATTGGTGTATTTAATGTATAAACCTTTATAAAAGGTTTACCATAGTAGATGCTTTTAGTTGCATGATAAGTGTTTTTATCTATACTACATTATAAAGCATTTAACACACTAATCTTGAATGTTGAACAATTAAATTGTGCAAATTCTTATGCACATTGTACAACATTTTAAGTAACCAATAAAATTCTACAAACAATATGACACTCACTTTAAAAGGCATTAAAAAGGCTGTTACATTAAGTAATCCAAGTTATAAACATAATGTACAATCGTTAAATGCAACTTTTTACCACAAATTGGACACTCTCTTCTTATTAAATGTCAAAAATTAAGTAATACAACTATTTATGTTTACTGTACAACATCTATGCAAACAACAAAATAACAAAATGATTTTTAACACACATTTATCTCCTCATTCAATGCAATTTTTTTTAGTTTTTTTTACTAATACAAATTCTTATGAACGTTGTACAACATTTTATGTAAACAATAAAGTTCTGTCACATCTCTTTCTTCATTCAATGCTAAAAATTAAGTAATACAAGGATTGATGCACATTTTACAATCTTTAATGCAAACAATAAAGAGTTAAAATTCAATAATACAAACATCAATGCAATATGTACAATTAACCAATTCACAACACATAAGTATTGACTGGTCAACACATTTAATGTTATTCTTAAAACACTCATTACTAATTAATGTAATTTCTAAAACACACCTACAATGAAAAGTACATGTTATTATACACATTGTACAAACTAATAAAACACATAAAGCTTTATACAATTTATATGCTAATACATGTCTTAGTCAATGCATTAAGACATTACACTTTGACTCAAAAGTTCTGTAATAATACTAATTAATTCAGTATTTATAACAGTCAAAATTAAGTCAAATAATCTTTGTAACAACTGGTAATTAAATGACTTAAACTCTATAAACTTGTAACAACAATCCTGAAAATTAAATGTTTTCAATTCTATAAAATTGTAACATCCATTTAATATTCATATATAAGCTCAATTACACCACTCACTCAAAACTAAAAAACAAAACCATCTTCACTCACTCTAGAAATATGCTTTCACACATTCTCTAAAAAATCCCTTGGCGTCGGTACAACAACCATCATCACCACTAATCAAGATTCAAAAAATAAAAGCACGAGAAAAAGAACAACGATTTACCAACGAAACCATCAACTCAAAATAAGTCAAATTTATAAACCCAAACAAAACACCAAATCGAATTTTTTTTATAAAAATGTATATAAAAACTTTCGAAAAAATGTGTGAAAATTTTCGAAAAAAAATTCGAAACATAAAAGAATTTCGATTTTTTTTCGAAACTTCTTTTTTTTTAGAATTTTTTATGTGTATACAAAAAATTTCGAATTTTTTTAATAAAAAATGTATCTAAGAATTTTCGAAAAATTGTGTGAATTTTTGAAAAAAAATTCGAAACATAAAAAATTTTCGATATTTTTTTTTGAAACATATTTTTTTTCGAAAATTTTTTATGTGTAAATTTTTTTTTTCAAATTTTTATGTGTAAAAATTTTTTTTGAATTTTTTTTATAAAAATGTATATTAAATTTTTTGAAAAAATGTGTGAAAATTTTCGAAAAAAAAATTGAAACATAAAAAATTTTCGAAAAAAAAGAAGTTTCGATACAAAATTTTGAAACTTTTTTTTTCGAAAAAAATGGTTCGAAATAAATTTTTTTGAAACAAATATATATGAAAACCACATGGACGATTTTCGCAACTTCCTCAAACGATCGTTACCTAAATGGACTAACGTTGCCACATAATAACTAACGGTACAAACGTTTTGTTTAAGTTGAAACAAAATTTGAATGTAAGTTGGTGGTATCGATAATAAAAAAGTAAGTTGTTCATTACGGTAAATTTTGGAAAGTAAGTTGATATTCTATAGTCTTTACCCTAGTACTAATGCTTTCTGTTTATCAAATACTTTGAGATATCAACCAGTTTACATGGTAAAATTAAAAGTAATTTAACAAGAGACCTTGTTCTTCTTCTTCTTCTTTTTTGTTAAAAAACAGTAACTTAATAGTTGTGAGTTGTGATTAGTTTTTATTAAAAACAAGTATAATCGATTAATACAAAATGACGTGTTCTTCGAATATGATTTGTTACAAATTATTGTGGTTAAAAAAATAATACTCCATAATATAATATTCTTAATCTCGTGATCTTTTCCAGTAAGATGTTTAATATTTTTTAAACGTTTAAATAACCAAAGATGCGGGGATACATAAAGTCAAATCTAATGGTCGACTTGAACAATAAAAAACCTCGTAAATAATAAGAGAAATGTCCCACAAAAAGCTGACCGAGACAATCTGCACTAGATTATAAAGGAAAAATCAATCATTTTTTGAATCTTGAATCTTAAATGTTAAAAAATCATATACTTCCTATTTATATATAAACCAACACACACTAACCTAGGGGTGAGCATACGGGACCGGAGACTGGACCGGACCGGACCGTACCATTTCGGTCCGGTCCTCGGTCCGGCATTATGGACCAACTCGGTCTTCGGTCCGGTCCGGTCTTGGCCGGTCCGGTCCGATCCTTGGACCGTGCTCACCTTTACACTAACCCATCACATACCTTAAAAAACACACACACACAACACAATGTTTGTCTTTCTCTTTCTCTCTCTAGCCTAATACACCACAACATTCTTACTACCACCACCACTTCCCCGACGGCCTCCCACCATCCGTCCTATGCGCACCTTGGCTGGCCATCGCGCACCCCAGCCCACCACAACTCACGTTTTTAAGGTATTTTCTAAAATTTTAATAGATCTACATGATTTGACACTTTTTTGACTTAAATTTGTGTAGTTATAATTTGTTTTGAGGGTTTTTCATGTATACATGACTTTTGAGGTATTTTTTAAGTTTATAATAGATATATGACCATAAATTAAGTTTTAAAGGTTATTTTTATAGGTCTATAGATTTTCTTTGTAGATCTGAGTTTTTATATATCTTTTGATGTTTACATACCGTTACTCGCCGCCGCGCTGACTTGCCAGAAAAAGTTGTTCCCGCTGCCGGAAATTGCTGCTACCGACACCTACTGCCGAAAACTGCTGGTGCCAACAAATCGTTCGAAAAATGTATGGTTCAAGTTTGAAGATTTTTTTATAGTATTTGAGCAAATATTGTTACAAAGTTTAGGTAAAGTTTGTTATAAAATTGTATAAATTTTGTTATAAGGTTCAGGTGAAAGTTTGTTATAAATTTTGTTATAAGGTTTAGGTAAAGTTTGTTTAATTTTGTAACAAAGTATAAATAATATTCTGTATTTTTTTTTTGGTGTGTAAATTTGTTTATTTGTAACTTTCTAATATTGTTGATAAATTTTGTTACTTAAAATGTAGTTTATTTGTGTATGTTTTGTTCTAGATTATTTGTGTATATTGATATGTAAATTTGTTCGTAAGTTTATTTGATGTTGAACATATTTTGACGTATGGAATTTGTAACATTTTGAAAGTTTATTTGATCTTGATCTATCTATATTCCTTATAAAGGAGATTTGACAAATTCTTGAATGTTGAAAAAGTTGAAAAGTTGAAACTATATATGAAAATCTATACTCCGTATAAAGAAGATTTGGCAAATTCCTGAAAGTTGAAAAGTTGAAACTATATATGAAAACTTTAAAATTCTGGAATTGATCAAACGAATTATGGCAAGGGTTGAAAGAATTATGGTTGTACGCGACAATATTATGAATCAAAAAGTGAATATTATAGAAAGTACTGAAAGAATTATGACTGTACACGATAATATTAAGAAATTATGACTTAAAATGTATAACTAAGGAAGGTATTGAAGGGAATACACGGATGGAAAAATCTATATCTATACTTTTATACTACCTATAAAGCATTTGCCTACTTTTTTTTCAACATGTTGAATCTCTTAAAATTCTTTTTAAGAAAATAATGTTTAAATGTTGAAAACACATAGATGTTGAAAATCAGACGCCTGAGCTTTTTTTCAAAGGGCTATTTTAAGTAATGATATCTACTAATAACTACTACATATCTTTGTTATTTATACATATCTATAGCTATACTACCCATAAAGCATTTACCAACTCTTTTTTCAACATGTAACTTTTTTTCAACATGTTGAAAACTTAAAATCTTTATATATGGAATGTTAAAAACTATTAAATAATTTATTTTGGAAACTGTTAATTAATTGATTTATTTCGGAACTATAATAAATGTTTAATCAATTTTTTAGAAACCGGGTATCTAATCGACCCTGTCGAGTCACCGGGTTACCGGTTCTACCATCAGGTCAACCCGGTCTTCCACGGGGTCAAACCGGGTTCTGAAAATATAAAAACCGGTTTAATTTCACCCGTTTTTAACCGAAAATGGTTCAAAAAACCCAAACCCTCAAACTTTTATTATTTTTCGTTTATAATTTATAAACCTTTTTTTATCACTACAATTATCCGCCGCTATAAAATCCTGTTGCATGTTTAGAATTATTGCTGTAGTTGAATGATCACATGTTACAACCGTATGCAATTAAAATTTTCATCTTTTCAATGTTATATTTTGAACGGTACACGAAACACTTTCCACAACATCGAATATCGTTAATTATCTGCCGCTAAAAATGTCCGATGCCATGCACGAGTACGCATTTAGTAAACTGAATAATGGTGAAATAATATTGGAACATGATTTTAAATTTAGAAAACAATGTTCCGTTTATGCATCTGAAATAGTTTAAAAGCTAAAGGAAACAAATAAAATCTAACTGTACCGCGTTATCTGTTACCGATTTGTGTAGGTCAGATAGCATTGACCCACGTAGTGACGACTTGCTTCCCTTTAAATTATAGCTCGTAAATATATTTCAAAACAACCTAAGATTACAAAGATATACCAAAATGAAAAGATAGACAAGGTTTGAGACTGAAAAAGAAATATTTATACTAATTGTCATAACATTTGGTTATCAAGTGAGTTATTTTTAAAGTTAAGTTTATATATTACCAATGCACTTTCTCAAATTTACACATATAGGTAACCAACTTTGAATATTACCAATATAGTCATTGAAACTTTCAAATTGCAAATGATATAGGTAATATGACCTGCTGAGTGCCGGTTGAACCTAGAAAATGACCAACACGTCATACTTTTTTTTCTTTTTTTGCTTAGCTGGATATACCTCAGTTTGACTTTTTTTATTTGTTGAATATAAAATACCACATCAGCTATTGACTCCTTATCAAAAAGCGAAAATTTTCGCAGTAACCGTTTGGGTTTCGTGTTATCTTGTAATAGCCCTGACAAAATGTATTTTTCGATATAACCTTTTGAATCGCGCTACATGAATAGCGATTTACATTTGCAAACGTGTCACTTTTTTAGTGGCTCGTAAGAATTTAAAAAAATAATAATAATAAAAATGTGAATCGCGCTTTGTATATAGCGATTTACTTTTTTGATTTTTTTTTATTTTTAAATTTGGTAAATTAATTTTTTTTTTTAAAGTGGATCGCGCCCCACTAAGGCGATTTACAATTTTATTTTTTTATTTTTTTTTATTTTTTTTCAATTATGGTGAGTATAAATTTAGGGTTTCGGATTACCAAAATTCAAGATCTCGGGCATTTTTGCGTACGTATTTGGATACTCAAATGTTTTATTTAAAATTGTTTATTTGGTTATCTATGTAGTATTTGATGAACTCTACTTAATGAATTAAAATTTACTAAAATTAGTTTTAATATGCATACAAAGTGTGTCAGTTAGTCATTTTTTTAAAAAAAATTAAAAAAAATTTAAACCTATAATTTTGCAATTATAAAAGTTGTGTAGGGCAATGAACTATTTGATACAATTATTTCCCAAAAAAAAACAAACTTTATATTTGTAGATCGCGTGCCATGTGAAGCGAATTACAAATTTTGTTTTGTCTTTTATTTGTTGATCGCGTGCCTCTAATGGCGATTTTTTTTTTGTCTTTTAGGTCTTGTAGATGAATAGAGCTGAACAGTAATGAATAGAACTGAATAGTAACATACAGTATCAATGAAATGATGTATCACTGCATAGTTTGTCACTTACGAATTTGAATATCGATATAAAGTGATAGTATGTGTGTTAATTTACTTAAAACTAAACAGAAGCTGGTGTTGATGATTTCATTGAATTGAAGGTCACAGATTGTGTTCAAACGAAAAAGAAGCTGAAATTGGTGATTTCATTGAAGCTTTCTTTGAAGGTTTCATTGTTTGGGGTTTTTCATTGTTGATTGTTACCATTTGCCGGTAGATCAGAGTTGGTGTTGTTGGTGATTTTGTGGGTTACTTGTTTATTATAAGATGGATTTGAGCGATTACGAGGTATAATATTTTTATTTTGTATCATTTGAC